>PISX010003440.1:45691-135729 GCA_004024625.1 Mellivora capensis | reverse complement strand
TCTCTTCTGATTCCATACAAATTTTAGGATTATTTGCTCCAGCTCTTTGAAAAATACCGGTGGAATTTTGATGGGAATGGCATTAAAAGTATAGATTGCTCTAGGTAGTATAGACATTTTAACAATGTTTATTCTTCCGATCCAAGAACATGGAATGGTCTTCCATCTTTTTACGTCTTCTTCAATTTCTTTCATGAGTCTTCTGTAGTTCCTCGAGTACAGATCCTTTACCTCTTTGGTTAGGTTTATTCCCAGGTATCTTATGGTTCTTGGTGCTATAGTAATCCTCACTCTGTGAAATGGTGCTATCATTAATTTCATTTTATAATATGCTTATTCTTATATTTAATATAAGTAAAAGCATTTAGTATCTTTTAAAGTGAGAAACTGAGAAAGAGAAATGTCAAGTGATTGAACTAAGGTTTCATAACATATAAAATAATGAAAATAGGCATGTAAGGAATTGTTCTACATGGTTTCTATTTAGCAGAGAATACATGATCCACTGGAGCACGGTATAGTCTCCCAAGTCAACAACAAGGGTGCGTTAGTATTTGGAAATCTTCACTAACCACAGGACAATTGGAGAAAGCCCACATAACTTTTGGACAAATTAATTATCTTATTAATTAGTTATTTTGGCACCTACTATGTAGTAAACATTATTTAAGATATCAGCATGCACAGAGACAAATGACATGGACAGAAGCCCTGTCCTTGTATCCTCTAGGCTCTAGAAGAGGGTTTGGTAACATACCTGCACTAATGTTTTTCTAAATGGAAGCCATCACTGTAGATTATTCTAATAAAATGGGGTAAGGTCAAATAATTTTACTTTTACTTCCTGATAAATGGAAGGCTTTTCTCCCTTCTAAACATGATCTCAGTCATGTGTTATCTATTTTAACCTCGTCAACACTCTTCCTCTGTGCTGTGAGATTGTTCAGTCATAAAACTCAGCCACGTAGTGTGAAACTCAATTAAGTTGTGTGTAATAAATTCCAGGGGACATTTGAAAGACAGAGTGAATTACAGATCTGAGTTTTGTCACCTTGTTTTTCATGTCAATCTGTTTTCCTCTCTTTCCATCTGTTTCTCACACAGGCTGATTCCCCTGGAAGAAGTCAGAGGTTTCCCACGTTAGGTGGCAGGTGACACCTCAGCCAACCCTTGGACTGAGGGTGCGAGCGAGACCAAGGCTGTCATTCCAAGGTATCAAAAGCCTGGGGTTCTGCTACTTTTGAACAAGGTTAGTTGGGGAAGCATGAAATTTAACTGAATTTCAGTTTCTTTATCTACAAGATGGACCTACAAGATAAGGGAAAAATAATAAGATATCTTGAAGATGAAATGAGACAAGTCATGGAATACTCGGACCGGTAAAAGCCATAGAGCAATGTAAGGCAACATAAAAGGGTGAAAAGGAGAGGAATTTGAGAGGAAAAGGGTGAAAAGGCAGGTGGAGCTCAGTGGGTTAGCCTAGAGGCTCCTGACTCAGACTGACTGATTTCAAATCCAGGCTAACCACCTGCCAGTGGTACACTTTTGCGCTATTTATGTGATTTATCTAACTCTCTCTTTTCTCATCTCTAAAATGCTAATAACAGTTGTACCTGCCTTTAAGTGTTTTTTTTTTTAAATTTTAAATGAGAAAAGCAAATGCCCTTAGTATAATATACTAAAATGAGTTTGTGTTTTATTATGTATTTAGTACATACCAGTAGTGTTCTGTGTGTTTCATAAGTACCACCTTGTTTTGTTTTTAGTGTAGTTAATATAATAGGTACTATTATTATCTACATTTTATAAACACAGAGAGTTATCTAAGTTGTCCAGATTTGTTAAAGATAATAAATACTGGAACAAAAATATCAGAATATCATGAGTCCAGAGCTCATGCTCTTAATATTCTGGTTTACTGCCTACAAGATGAGGAAGAGCAGGTGTTAGAAGAAGGGAAATCTATTCCCCTAAATTCTAATTTACTATCTGTGTGGTCTTTGGCAACTTTAAACACCCTGAATCTCAATTTCCTTACAAAGGATGAAAAAATTTATTGTGTGCATTGAATGTGAAAACATATGGAAAAGTATAGCAGATAGCCTGCATATACACATAAAGAATACAAAAGATAAATTAGCACATCCCAGAGTCTGAGACATAAAGTTTCTTTGACTTTAGATGTTATTTTCAGAGTTTGATGTAGGTTTTTTTTCTGCTGAAATATATAACTAAGCATAAGACATACATATTGTGTGGTATTTGAAAAGTGTAAAAACCTGAAGAGAAAAATCACCAGTATTCCACCCAGAAGCCATCACTGGAAATGCCAAAATATTGTACAATTAAAGAATTTAAAAGTGGTTTCCTTTTGGAAAAAAATTGTTTTTCTTTCTTTTTAACATTTGAGTGCAAAGGAAAAGACTTTATGTGCCACACACATCACTCATCTTCTTCACATATCTCTATCAACTCAGAGAGTTCATAGCCAGCTCCTGTTTGGTCTGAGTTACTGTTGTTTAATGGGTAACTTCTTAAAGGCTCCCAAATCTCCTGACTCCTCTTACTCATGCCCTGATGTAATGTTCTTCCCTGGTATGTGGTTGGACCTACTGACTCACTTTGGATTAATAAATGAAGGGATGTAAAAATGAAAGGATATTACTTATGATGTCTTGATAGCATGATAGTAGGAACTTTCTCAAAATTGGGCCAGCGCAGATAAAGCAGAAGAGCCAGAAAGGGAAACAATAGCAAAAACAGTGTTTGAAACCAAACAGAGCTTGCCAAAGTCAGCCCTGTTCTGGGGTTTCAGGCTGTTCTTTGGCAAAGTTTTCTATCATTTGCAACCAGGAGCCCTAAATGATATATTATATATATTTTTAAACCCATAAACCAAACACTTCACCCAAAAATAGCATCATTCATAAATGAGCAAATATAGTAACTGTAACATGCACAACGTATGTTTGAATCTCCAGCTGGATAAACTACTATTTGCTTTAAGAAAATAGGACTCACCAAATGAAATATTATCAATTCAGTGTTTACTTGCCACTCAAGATGAGGGAAGTGCCTTAAAACATTTTACACAGAACATTTTTTGAGATAATCTCTCTCAAAGTAAATTATATAGTTGCAATTTAGTAATTTGTTGTATGATATGGTCACTTAAAATACTCCTGGGTTAGGATCTCATTCCTTCTTTGGGTGTTCAGAGGAAAATTATGAAAGGACATTGGCACCATTCTATCCATTTTGAAGTCATAGTCACCCTATCTGCATTCTGAAATATCACAAGAGATTTAGAAAAGGCTTTTACTGAGAAAACAAGGCATTTATCAAACAGATTTGAATTTGCTTTAGGTTGTGTTTAATACAACTAAAGTCCTTAGCTCCTGGCTATGTTAATATAATTTAAAGGTGACCATAAAATTTTGTTCTCTGGAGCTAACCCTTTGAAAGCTAGCTGCTTTTTAAATTAATATGAATAAAACATGAAATGTGGATGGAGGTTTTTCTGGACTCACTCTATGGTATCATTATCAAGACATGGCAAATAACTGTTAAAGAGAGAGGTTCAAATATAAAACAGGATAGCATTTATTACGCATTCCTATTATTGCCCCACATAAATTTTTTCTAGTAACTTTTGAAGTACCTGACTACTGAGAAATCATGGAAAATATTGATTGTAAAATACATGCCATGCTTTAAAAAACTGAGCAAAATCTTTAGCTATCCATCCTGATTTAGCAATAAGACACTCATCAGTTATGTGTGTAGTTCTCTGTAATTTACCTGTAATTTACCATGTCTAATAATTAGGGTAATTAATATAAAAATGTTTTACAATATAAATTATTTTGAGCACAATAAAATTTTTCTCCAATATCTCAGTCGACATTTTGGATACCTATGGTCTGCATTCTATCAACATTGATTGTAATACACAAAATTAAGATAAAATGAATCCTAGATTTTTAATGTTTTCATGGCAATGACTTCCTACCCAACCATAGGAAGTCATTTTGTAGATCAAACTGTTTAAACCCATGAGTCCGTTCCAGATAGTGTTAAGTATCTGGAAATTGTATGATAAAGCACAAAAAAAAAATCAGTAAGTTAGTAGATGTTAAAATTAATATGCAAAATCTTTGGTCATATAGAAATAATTATTGTTTAGAAAATGTAACAGGAAGACAATTTATAATAGCAACAAGATATATAAAATGTATTGGACTAAAGATGAAAAACTTATATGAGCAAAACCTTAAACACTTCCAAAAAACACAATAGTTTTCAACAAATGTAAAGATACACTTTTTTCTTGAACAGTTACACTCCATATCATAAAGATGCCAGTTCCCTCAAGTTAATATATAAATATAATATATCAATAAAATGTCAGTAACTTTTAGTGGAACTGGGTAAGTTGACTCTAAAGTTCATATGGGGGATAAAACACCAAGAAGAACTAGGAAAATCTTGAAAGAGGAACAATGGTGGAGTGTGGAGACAAATTGCTCCTCCAGAGAGTAAAGTCCTCTATCAAGTGATTATAAGTAAAAGAGTGTGTTTGGGTACACGAACCAATGGAATAGAATAAAAAGCCCAGAAATAAACTCTAGTACATATGCAAATCAAATATATGACAAAGTTTGAATCTAAAATAACCAAGAAAATGATAGACTTTTTGTTGATGGTGTTGAAACCAGAGGATAGCCATTTTAGAAAATAAGAATCTGGATCCTCCTTACACCAAACATCAGTTTAAACTCTGAATGAATCAGAAATAGAAATGTACAAGTGTTAGAATAAAACATGGGGAAAAACTCCCCTTATAATCTGGATGTGAAGAAATTAAAAAACTTGGCAATGTACTTTGTTGAGGAAATGGGCATTCTTACACATTGCAGATAGGAGTACAAAATGTTGCAACTCCTTGTGGAAAGAATTTTTTAAATATCTAACCAAATTGCATATGCATTTACTTTTAAATCTATATCTCATTTTAAGGAATTTTCCTGACAAATAATCAATACGTACAAAATGATATATCCAAAAGGACAATTATTAGAGCATGACTTTCCTTAGCAAAAAAATGAAGTAACCTAAATGCCCATCTAGAAGAGACTGCTTGATTAAACTATGACACATCCACCCGAAAGATTGCAATCAGCAGGAAAAAAGAAAAAAGATGTGAAAGATCTGTATAAACAAATCCAGTATAAATTCCAAAGTAAATTGTTAAATGACTTACAGGACATTGTGAGAGTACACCTTGTATGAAACATTCAATTATTTATAAATATGTCAATTTTTTTAAAAAAGGAATACAGCAAAGATAAATTGGAACAGGATGAAAGCGTATAACAAAGAGAGTAGTTGGGAATGTAGTTTAGAGAAGAGAGGGACAGGGGTGAGAAATCTCTGAGTACACATTTTTACAGGTTAACTTGAAACGTAAATATCACATATTAAAAGAACAAAATTAAATGAGAAAAGATAAAATGAATAGAAATAAATGCAGCTGACTTTTTTTTTAAAACAAATTACTAACTTCAAAGTTTAGAAGAAAAACACAAAATCACCCAACTACTAGTTCAAATAAATTGTGTATCCTGCAGTCTGGCAAAATCCTTTAAGGATATCTTCTATGGACAAAAAGAATCTCAGTAAAATGGCAAACTTAATTTACTAAGTTTATTGTTGTTAATGAAACTGGTAATTCTGAAACTATTTTCCATGTTTGAAGAAGAGGGAAAATGAGTACATATATTTGTGAATTAGGGAACTATGGTTTTTAGCATAGGAGATAGGAAGTGAAGGAAAAGAAAAATTAGCAACAAACTCTAGTCCATTGGATTTGAACTGGACATTTCAGCATGAACTCAAGATTTTATTTTTGCTTTCTTTTTTCTTTATCAATATGTAATTCTCATAGTGAGAAATGCATGGATTTTCCTTATTTCCTTGTACATCTTACTGTTCAATACCCCCAACAACATAGGCAACTATTATTCTGATTTCAATAACCATAGATTACTGTTGTCTGCTCTAGATCTTCAAATAATTTGAATCATGCATATGTGTTCTTCTATGTCTGGTTTCTTATATTAAGTATGATGCCAGTGAGACATACCTATATTATCTGTTTCAGAAGTTCATTCATTTTTACTCTGTAGAGTTTCATTATATTAATATGAAGATTCATCCATTCTCTTTTGGCAGGCACTAGACTTTACTTCCTCTGGCCAGAAAAATTTTGCTCTCTGGGTTTCATATCCCTGTTGTGATTTCGAAAGTGTCCTTGGGTGGAAAGCTCACTTCAGGCTTTGTCCTTGTCATATGGAATCACAAATGAATGCTATTTGTTGTCCAATGCTTAACAGCAGTTATGTCATATACTTTGTCCAGTTTTATAGTTGTTTAAGGTGGAGATTAAGTCCAACACTGGTTACTTCACTATGGCTGGAAATGCAACTCAATCAGGATTTTAAAATATATGTATATTTATTTAGTTCTATCCACAGAAAGGGTATAAAAGTAATGATATGCCAGTAGCAGTGGGCAAATTTATTCTCCATATCATGGTTTCTAAGTGCTTTCCTCAGAAAAACAAAACAGAGCTTTATGAAGAGATAATTGATTTCAGTTATGTACCTGGATGGTAGAAGTCGATCCTGGAATAGTTTTCTTTGGTGCCAAAAGCAAAGATGTACTCAAAGGCTGTTGGGACATTCAAAAAGACACAGGATCCTGCTTGAAAGGGTCCCCTTATGAAGAAAATAGGCTCAAAGGATATCCTTTCACTAGTAAGTATATTTGAACATGGATTGTATATTATATGATATTATGGAATCAATTATGAATTTGGGAGCTGAAAAAATATTTTGTGTTTTTGTCTATATTGATATAATAATCATTATGTTTGTTACACATAATATTAATAGGTATTTTTGGCATTGTTTTTCAAGCACTTTTCAAGTATTTTACTTACATTAACTAATTTAATAATGAGAAGAATTATGATAAAGATGTAATTATTATCTCAGTTACATAGACATCTATATAAAATCTCTACTTTTCAACTTTTTCTCTTCTAGTATAGAGAAAAATTCTCCATAAATTCACAAGTGTTTCATAATCAGTTATAAATAATTTGTTACACATAATAAAATTCCAAAGCACATTGAATTAAAAAAACATTATTAGCAAATATATCAGAGATTTACAATTTTATATATATAAAATACCTATATGAACTTTCCTCAACTTATGATGGGATAACATCTAATAAACCCATCATAATTTAAAAATATCATAAGTCAAAATTGCATTTACTACACCTAACCTACTGAACATCGTAGCTTAGCCTGGCCTAACTTAACCGTGGTCACAACACATTAACCTACAACTGGGCAAAATAATCTAATACATTTATTAGATTTAGCCTACTTTGTGATAAGGTATTGAATATTTCATGTAATTTATTGAATACTATACTGAAAGTAAAAAGCAAAATGGTTGAATGCATACAGAATGTAGTTTATCAGTTGTTTGCCCTCATGATTTTATGATTGACTGAAAACTATGGTTCATTGCCACTGCCCAGCATCACAAGACAGTATTGAATCATATATCACTAGTCCCAGAAAAAAAAAATCAGTATTCAAAATTTGAAGTATAGTTTCCTTTGAATGTCTATTGCTTTCACACCATCGTTAAAGCTGAAAAATCATTGAGTTGAACAATTGCAAGCTGGGGACTGTCTGTAAATTTTACATATTTATACAATACATATTCTATCTATACTCTAAAAAGTACCATGGAATGGGGACTAAGCAAAAGAAATTTATTGTTTCAGAGTTCTAGAGGCTAGAAGTCTTAGATCAAGATGCCAGCTAGGTGTATTCTTTCCAGGACTGTGGGAAAGAATCTGTTGCATAGCTCTACCCCAGCTTCAGGTAGTTTGTTGGAATCTTTGGCATTCTTGATCATGTAATTATGTTCACATGACATTTTTCCCATGTGACTGTGTCCAAATTTCCCTTTATTAGAAGGACACTAGTCATATTGGATTAGGGGCCTGCCCTATTCTGGTATGACCTCATCTTAACTATTACATTGGCAATAACTATTTCCAATTAGGTTACATTTGGAGGTACTGGGAGTTAGGATTTCAACATAGGAACATTGTGGGAAACAATTCAACCCATAACAATAACAAATGTATGTAGACCTAAAATTGTGATTTAATTTTGCCTTTTTAAAGTTTTATAATCACCCAGCATACATTTTTGGTGACTTGATTATTTACTCAATAATCTGTTCCTGAGATTTATCTTTGTTAACACTACTCTCATATTTACTCTGTTTTATAAATATACTATGATTTATTTACATATTTTACTATCAGTGGATATGTGGATTGGTTTAATTTTGTTTCTACTATAAAAAATGCAGCCATGGCTATTCTTTTTTTTTTTAAAGATTTTATTTATTTATTTATTTGACACAAAGAGATCACAATTAGGCAGAGAGGCAGGCAGAGAGAGAGGGAGAAGCAGGCTCCCTGCTGAGCAGAGAGCCCGATTTGGCGCTTGATCCCAAGACCCTGAGATCATGACCTGGGCCAAAGGCAGAGGCTTAACCCACTGAGCCACCCAGGCATCCCCCCCCCCCCCAAATTTTAATTTTAATGCCTGATTTCCATGAAGGATTTGCTTTCTACTTCCATGTTAATTTTTCTTTATGTAGTTTTTGGACAAACTATTAGGTAATACAACCCTCGAAATTCTATATCTTATAGGTAAGTTTTATCCTTTTTTAATGTGTGGTGACCTTCTCTATTATGCTTTTTTACCTTGAAGTCTCTGTGTGTTTCACTATAGCAGTCTTCTGGGTAGGATTTCTGAGACAATGTTTTTCAATCTTTTCCATTCTAATCTCTCTGGCCTTAAATCTTAGAGATATCTCCTGTCAACAGTATGTAGCTATCTTTAATTTGTTTAAGCAGTCTAAAAATTGAATAATTTGAAGAATTATTCATCTATCACTTATTCATTGAACATATAAAATGGAACAAGTTCTGCTCTGGATCTTGGAGTAGTAAATGAGTTAAAAAGAAGATGCTAGTGTTCCTATTGTTGATAGGTTTATATTCTGCTGGGAGGAGATAAATATTATCAGTAAATAAATAAATGTATGATATGCTATATGAGGAATATCATATAGGAAAAAGGAGAAAAAGGAACAGAATAAGGAAGTGTGGTAGACAGAATTGTCAAATGACCCCTCAACGACACTTGTGCTTGTATAATCTCCCCCCCACCTTGAGTAGGGGGAAGATCTGTGAGTTTAATGATATATCACTTCCATTTTATGGCAAGTGGGATTTTACAGATGTAATTAAAGTTCCCTAATCAGTTGCCTTGGAGTTAATCAAAAGGGAGATTATTCCAGTGGGCCTGGCCTAATCACACGAGGCCTTTAAAAGATGGTGAAACATCAAGGAGATGTTCTTCTGGCTCAGGAGATGAATCCAATTATCATGTTGGGAGAGGAGAAAGCCATGTGGCAGGAAATTGAGGGAAATCTCCATAAGTGGATTACATCCAGTGGTTGGCAGTCAATAAGAGAATGGGGCACTTAGCCCTTCAACCAGAAAAAGATGAATTCTACCAATAACCATGAGCTTGAAAGAGGACCCTGGGCCCCAAGTGAGACCCTCAGCACCAGTCAGCACCCTCACTGCTGCCTGTGAGATGTGAGCAAAGGACATTGGTTGGTGGTGCCTTGCCTCCAAACCAGAGGAACTGTGAGATAATAAATGTGTGGTTTAAGCTGCTAAATTTGTGGTAATTTGTTACTCTACTATAAAACATCAATATAGGGGGATTGGGTCAGAGAAGGCTTTTTTTTTTTTAATTTTACTTAAATTGAAGTTAGTTAACATATAGTGTGTATTAGTTTTAGGGGTAGAATTTAGTGATTCATCAGTTGCATATAACATGCAGAGCTCATTACATCAAGTGCGCTCCTTAATGTCTGTCACCAAATTATGACATCCCCCTACCCAAAGAAGGCAAGATATGAGCCAAAAGGTGAAGAGTGAATGGGGGACCTATTTCAGGATTTTAATCATTTGACTAAAATGCTGACATAAGTATCAAAATTCAGGAATTTATTTATAGAACTTAAGAAATGAGAAACTATAATTATATAATTTTATAATTAAGGTATGAGGGAATATTTGAATGGAAAAGGATAAATTATTTTCTTCTCAGAAACATAAAGTAATCACTATTCTCAGAGGCAGGATCTCAAATTACAGAAATCTTAGGAGAAAGTTCTCCTAAAAAGATAAAATCAAGGATCTAGAGATATGCAGCAATAAATGCCAGCAGAGGGTGGTGGTAGTTGTGAAGGTGGGGATGAGGTGGAAAGGTTGTTTTTTAATTCATGTGATGACTATTTAAAGGAGTCACACCCTGGAGAGGAGCCACTTAGCGACTAATCAGCCATTCATCAATGAATAACTAATTGTAGTGCTTTAGCTGTGTGTGCAGTAAGTATTCACTGGCACAAACAGGGGACACCATGTAAGGCTTTGGCTTTTCTTAAAGAGTTCAAACTCAGCTAGGTAAAGAAAACATGTGGAGCAATTATTTATAAGACCATAGGCAAATAAGGCTTAACCTCTTCTGCAGTGTGGCCACAGGTTGAGGAACAATAGAAGTAGAAAACAGTGCAGACTGCAAGAACCAAGGAAACGTTTATGGAGAAAGTATCACTGAAGTTGGTCTATGAAGGTTGTGGCAAAGGAAACTAATCAAAGGGGCTTGGAAAGCATTATGGAAAGTGCTTAACACAGGGACTAAGGAAGCCCAGTATTCTGATAGGAGCAGCAGGTTTGGAGATGGAAGTACCACTAGAAGATGTTTCTAACTTTCTTAATTTCTTTTAATGCCAGGCATGATGTGGAATCATTCTTTTTTTTTTTTTTAATCTCCTCCCCTGTCTTCTATCCTGAAAAACTGGCAGCAAGAATCTTATTTCATTCACAAGCACTAAAGAAAGATATTGTCCTAAATATACATGCACAAGTACCATGGATGTGAATGAATAAGTGCATTCCAGAAGATTAGAAAATATGGAGAGTTTCGGTTTTTAAAAATAGTTTTGAAGTTTAATATGATTCCCTACTAGAGCTTAACTTCCTCAAGGGAGTAGTTATGATTTGAGTTAGTATTTTTAGTATGGAGGACAGTGAGTATGGTTTTGCTAAATGGATTACCAAATGAATGATGAATGAATGAATGAATGAATGGCAATCTGGTTTATTTAATCATGTATGCATTTCAGCAGATGGTTGAATTTAGGGGGTGCATTCCTAACCCTCATTATTCTTTTCAAAATCCTTGAAAGCCTCACCCTGATTTCCTCACACCTGCCCACCTTCTCTTGAAATATACTGTCTCCAGGCCCAGCCATGTTCCAAAATGAAACACCACCATGTAGAGTCACAGAAAATGAAATCAATTGATTCATCATATTCTTAATGAGTGTTGGCAAACACCAAGACTGGCAGACAGATGGGATTCCACAGAGAAGGTACAGATGGACCAGTTTGCCCAGAAGGGAAGTTCTTGTTTGTTTGGAAAAGCATATATTTCATTTTAATACAACTTTCGTGGTTGGTATTGTTGTAGTTGATATTTTCAAACCATGAAAATACCTATAGGTATATAGTACTTACTATAAATACCACCTTACTTTGATAATTCCTTCTTGATCAGACTTCTAGAAGGGGGCTTTTTTTTTTTTTTAAACAAAGCATAGCCTTGCAAAGTTATCTGTATTTCAATAGTATTATTATGCCTTAATTTAGAATTAAATAAAGACTCCTGGCATAATGATAATTGAACAATTCTGTTATGGAATAGGAGAGTTTTTCTGAGATTTCTTTGAGTCAGACAACTACAAATGTTTAAATTCTAGAGAGGGATTAGAAATTATTCCAGGATTAAGAAACACAATCTTTGATCACTTGGTTATTTTCAGAAAGATACAGTGTGCAAGGGTGCGGATTGTAGACAGAAAGAACGTTCTGTATGTACATAAACCCCCAGAAAGGCTAAATCAATTGTTTAAGGGTCCCCTGATTCAAATGATGTAATTTATTTTAAACTTGTGTCTTACGAGCTGGAATAGAGTGTGCTATCACAGGTGCTACTGTTTTGCATTGTCTTTAGTACTGTCCTGGGAAGGAGCAGAATCTGACTCTATGTTTTGTAGAGTTAGCTCTTGTTAGTGTTCAATAAATATTTAATAGTACGATGTGCCACACATACTAATGTGTTGAATATTTTAATTTTCTGCATTCCTGTGTGACTTAGCCAATGTTGCATATTAAAGAAAACTTTTTGAAGCTTAAGCTTGGGTGAACATAGAACAGTTCAAAACTAAGTTGAAATTGTCAGTCAAGTGGCCTTCTCTCTCCTAGGGTAGATCAGTTGTTTAAATGAGGTGATTAGCTCAATGGAATACATTTACTCATGTGAGGATATTCACACTGCAACTCTCTGATTTGGGAGAACAGACTGTTGAGAGAAGACCTTCATTTAGAACTCACTCAGAATGGAGATAAGATGGTTCAGTTGCCATTGTAAGTGTTTAGAGTGTAGTTTATTTTTTAAGACTATCTGCTTGTTTTAAGGTAAAGCTACTTACTCTATCAACTCTAGCTATAAAATGATTCCTCATATATGTTATTTATGAGATAATCTACTTTTCTAGCTAACCATTAAGTCCTGACCTGGATGACTATGAAACACTCACTTCAAACATGATTTCTATTACCTGAAGACTTTCCATAAGGGGGCTGGGCATAGAAACTCTACACAGCCAGGGGAAGGGCTAATACAGATGGGATGGCTAAAGTGTTTCTGACCATCTTTCAGAACAGCCCTGAAGCCAACAGGAAGAGATTTTAAGAGTAGATGATGGTGAGACTCAGGCACTGTAAATGTTTCCAACTGGCCAGCAACTATGCACACAACCTATTCTGACCTTATTTGCTCTACATTGTTCCTTTACTCCATCTTTCATTCCTCTTTGATTTTTTTAAAAGATTTTATTTATTTATTTGAAAAGGAAAGAATGAGAGAGAGAAAGAGGACGAGAAGGGGAGGGTCAGAGGGAGAAGCAGACTTCCTGCTGAGCTGACAGCCTGATGCGGGACTCGATCCCAGAACTCCAGGATTATGATCCAAGCCGAAGGCAGTCGCTTAACCAACTGAGCCACCCAGGTGCCCCTTCTCTTTGATTTTTAAAAGAATTTTTTTTTAAACCCTGACTGTTGTGGCTGATTATACTTCACTGTTTCTTAAACTTCAACCGCATGCAAATCACTAGAGTTCTTGTGAAAAAGCACATCTGATTCAGTAGGTCTGAGCTAGAGCCTGATACTCTGAAATTCTAACAAACTTTTAGGTGATGCTGATGCTGCCTGCTGCTTTAGGACCACACTTTCTTAGGCGGCATCCCTGTGTATGCATCAGAATCATATGTGTGGTTTTAAAAAAATCACAGATGTGATTCAATAAGTCTTGGGGGACTTATTTATGTTTATAAAACTCTACAGGTGATTCTAATTACTAACCAGGTATAAGAAATCCCGTTGAGAGAGATGTTTTACCATTTCAACCTAATTGTCTATCATTTTTTATTCAGTTTTAAAATAGAATACCATGAGTGTACACACGAAATCTGGGCCAGGTAATAGAGTAACCTCTCATTTGCTAATAATAATAAATAAATAATAAATAATAAATAAAGTTAAAATAAATTATTCAAAATGTATAAAGGAAAAAAAGGAAGTAAATGTCTGTGCTTAGAATACTTTGTTTAGGCACACAGATATACATAAAGTTCATTTGAGCTCTGCACAAATGGCTGGCCACCTTATATTTCCAAGGGCAAGAAAGAACAGACCCATCTAAACCAGAAACAAAGTAGAAAACACATGTCCTTTGAATAACCTGCATAGACCCACCTCCTCCCCACCACCATTTCTTAATTCCAGGACAGCAACTTTCCCTCCACACGTGTTGGTTGGGGCTCAAGTTATAACATATGTGTCTAGCACCTGTAGGATATAGCAGCAGGCACCCGCTGTAAGTGACCTTTAACTGGCTAGGTCTACTCTATCTTTCAAGTCCTTATTCCTAAACTTCCAAGGTCACTCTTCATGTTATGGACCCAATCCATAACTGTTCTAATGTGGTTGGAAGCAGGAGAGATGAGAAGTTGCAGTGAGTTTTAAAAAGAAAGGAGATTCCAACATGAATACAGAAATGGCCACTAGACCTGGAAATCTGTCCCTCTGGAAAATTGCTGAACAAAACTGAACTATGTAGACATCTATTTCTGAAATTGTAGAAATGTTTCATTATCTCGCGGTGATATTTCTAGGCCCTCTAAATGTATAATAAATGTAAAGTGGGAATTTATCCTTAATGGAATCAGGACAACATTCAGCTGCAAAAAGTTCTTACGATATTCTTTAAAAAGACTCTCATTAAACTGTAGATGTATTTTCTTTGCCTAAAATTACATTGATTCTGTACATTTTCCTACAACCATAAAGGATATTAAGCATTAATTTGTAGTGGGATTCACATTCTTCCTTGTTCAAACTAGTTTATTTCTTAAGTTTTGGCAAAAAGAGCTACTTAGAATGCACTATTGGATGTGATTTTCAGGGAATACTTCTAATGAAGAGAGAAGGACAATGAAATTGG
Organism: Mellivora capensis; assembly: GCA_004024625.1. Lineage (NCBI taxonomy): Eukaryota > Metazoa > Chordata > Mammalia > Carnivora > Mustelidae > Mellivora > Mellivora capensis. Next base: position 120,919 of record PISX010003440.1, on the reverse strand, counting down.
CAATTAGTTTTAAATAAAGTCATATAACATTTTATTCTGTTAAAGAAGTGACAGACTTCCCTAATTTTAAAACAGAAAGAGAAAAAGCAAAACTGTGAGATTTAATTAAGTGAAGAAAAGACAGATTATTTATAATATTTCTTTTTACTGCTATATTTTGTCAATCTCTGATTTACATTGTCAAATTACTAAGGAGCCTGATATTGGAAGAAATTCTAGAATGAGAGTTTTAAAAAAAAATTTCCAGTGTAAAAAAATGATTTTATTATCTGCTTTATTTGAAGATTTGATTATCTAGAAAAAATTGAGATTTTAAAATAAATTTATTATTATTAACACTCCATGTCCTAATTATTTTTATTTTTATTTGTTTTTCTTTTTATTAATTTATTTTTTATTTTTTTTCGAGAGAGAGTGCATGTGTGCACATGAGGATCGGGGGCAGTGGGGTGGGAGAGGGAGAGAGAGAGAGAATCTTAAGTAGGCTCCACACCCAGCATGAAGCCCAATACTGGGCTCAATCTCACAACTCTGAAATCATGCCCTGAGCTGAAATCAAGAGTTGGTCACTTAACCGGACTGAACTGCTTAGGTATCCCTCCTTACTTGTTTTTCTAATTAATTATTTTTAGAAACAGTAAGTCAATTTCTCTTTTCATCTTAAATTCTCATAACATGGAAATCATGTTTCAAACTAGTGCGGGAAAAGTTTTGAAATCTTTGGTTCCCTCCCAAAAGTTACATTGTGCAATAGAGGTTATATGAAAGAATGGTGTTGCAGTAAGAAGTAGAACATACAGAGATAAACTCCAATAATCAAACAATGGGATACATAAGCTCTGGCTTCTTAGATGGAAAGCTGCTTTAACGTTGTTGGATTATGGGGTTCTAAACTTGACTTTATTTAGCACGATCAGCTAATGAACAGACTCCCTAACTGAGAAATTTAATAAATACAGATCACTATTTTAAATAGTCACTACTTCCAAAGATTTCAAATATAACAAAATAAATTTAATTTAATTTCAAAACCTATTCAAATTCTTTTAAAATTATTATAAACTTTCTTATATTATTTCAGATTAATATGGTGCCATAGATTGAATTCCTTCCTTGCAGTTATTAATTATGTGATCATAGATATATAATATAAGGACTCAGCTGAATAATTTTGATAGGTAGCTTGTCCATAGAGTGTTCATCATACGGTATGTTCTCCAAATAGTCATTACTCATCTATTATAGTAGGAGATATACAGATAAAAGAATTTTGGGGCATTTCTCTGATCTTTGGATAGAATAAAAATATTTAGTTGTATATAACTTACCTTATACTACAATAAGATATAAACTCCAGATGAGTTAAAGTGACAGAATAAATAAAAAATATACTTAACAGAAGAAAAAGATACTTAATAGAAGAAAATAATAGGAAATATTTTTATTAGCTTAGGTTAGGAAAGGTCATTTAAGCAAAGCATAAAATATCAGAAGAAAAAAGGCTGATACTGAATTCTGCAGTTATTTCTAATTTTGAGGGAAAATATATTTTAAATCAGTATGGGTTTGCAACATATACAAACAGGATTAATTACTATTATTCAATGTTCTTCTAAAAAATAAAAGAAGAAGGAGAGAACAAGAAAGAAAGAAAGAGAAAGAGAAAGAATCTAGGAGAAAGGTGATGAAGTCTATGCACAGATAATTCACAGAAGAGATGCAAAATCCTGAGGTTCATATTAATTCCAATTACATTACTAGTGACCATGGGAAGGCAAGTTAAAACAAAAACAGGCTACCAGTTTTCATCTTTTAGAAGCAAAAGGCTAGAGAGACTAATCTTTTACATAGTTGGTGGGAATGTGAATAGATGTTGGAATTTTGAAGGTCAATTTGATAGTATCCAGCAAAGTAGAACAAAAAAAAAAAAGTCCTTTTGGAATATTCATGTAGCTAAAAGCAATGGCAACTCTTGAGATAATGGTCTCACAATGTTTACTTCAAAACTATGGAGAAAAATAAGAAGGAAAAATGAAATCACACAAAACCATCCCTACAGCAAGCCATGAAAACTGAGAACATAAACTTCAATTTAAGTAAAGTAACAGAAAACACCCAATCACTGCAACTGATTTCTTAAGACCTTCCTACCCTACAACTTTATGGCAAGAAAAGGTAGGCCAAGAAAAAGTGATGAAAGAGAAAAGAGAGTTGCTAGCCTAAGACTGGTCTAAAACCACTCCTCAAAGTATAGGATACTGTAAGTCTGAAAATATAAAAATACTATCCTGGCAGATTAGAGCATGGTCTATAAAAAAAGACTTAACATATGATTCAAAGGAGAATTTTTGAAATGCGTAGCTTCCATGGGAGAAAAATGGGCAAAGAGAGACAGGAATGCTTTGGCAACTGGGAAACATTTTCACAAGATAAGGGCAAGGCAAGAATATCCATTTTTTTTCTTTACCTTTCAACACTAGCTATAGATACTAGCCAATACAATTAAATAAGAGAAATCAGAGTGCCTGGGTGGCTCAGTCAGTTAAATGTTTGCCTTCTGCTCGGGTCATGATCCCTGGGTCCTGGGATCAAGCCCTGCATAGGGCTCCCTGCTCAGCAGGAAGTCTGCTTCTCCCTCTCCCTCTGTCCCTCCCTCTGCTTGTGCTCTCTCTCATTTTGTCTCTCTCTCTTTCTCAAATAAATAAAATCTTAAAAAAATAAATAAGAGAAATCTATTAAAGCATAAGAATGGTTAAAGATGTTAAAGTATCTTTATTTTCAGATGATATGAATGTATACCTAGCAAACTCCACATAATTAATGATGAAACTAGCTCTAAAAATATTTTAAAAAATCAGTGAAGTACCACACTATAAAATTATAATATAAAAGTCAATATAATATAAAAGCAATACAGTATAAAAGTCAATAGTCTTCATACACAGACAATAACAATTAGAGAACATAATGGTTAAGAAAATCATAATTTATAATAGAAATAAAAATATTAAACACTAAGGATTCAATTTAAGAATTATATGTAAAAACTGTAGGAGGGAATCTCTAGAACATTCTTCAAAGACCCAAAGCTAGATTTGAACAAATAGGAAAAGGTCTACTAATCTTGGATAACACAATGCAATATTATAAAGATGTCAGTTCTGGCTATTCTTTTTTTTTTGTCAAAGAATAATTTTTTGTGGTAAAATATAACATAAAGGTTAAAATTTTAACCATTTAAAAATGTACAATGGCATGGCTTTAAATGTATTTGCAATGTTGTGCAACTATCACCACTAATGGTTTCCAGAGCTTTCTCACCATCCCAAGCAGAAATTCTGTACCCATTAAAAAAAATAATTCCTGATTCATTTCTCCCCACAGCACATGGTAGTCTCTATTTCACATTCTGTAAATTTGCTTACTTTAGGTACCCCATATATGTGGAGTGGTATATTTGCCTTCTAGTGGCTGGATTATTTGACTTAAAGTTTTCAGGGTTTATTCGTATTGTAGCATGTATTGGCATCTCATTCCTGTATTATAGATGAATTCTATCCCATTGTTTGTATACACTATATTCTGCATATCTATTCACCTGTGGAAGGATACTTGGCTTGTTTCCACATTTTGGCTCTTGTGAATAATACTTCTGTAAAGATTGCTGTACAAGTATCTGTTTGAGTCCTTGCTTTTAATTCTTTTATGTGTATAAGTAGGAGTAGAACTGCTGGCAAATTTAATTTATGCATTTAATTTAACCCCAAAGATAAATCCAATAAACGTGTTAATGGATTCAGACAACCTGATATTAAAGTTCTTATAGGAAAAAGAAGCATGCAAGAATAGACGGAAAAAAAAAATATCAGAATGGAAAAACGTTGAGGGAGAATATCACAACCAAGGACGAAGCCTCTATAATTCAATCAGCATCGTTGGTGCTGGCACGTGATGGACTAGTGTAACTGGCATCAGATAAACAACATATCTAGATGTAAACTCAAATATATACGGAAAATTAGTATAGGATAAAGGTGGCTTCTTAAGTATTGTGGCAATGGTAGACTTTTTAATTAATAGTTCTGGCACAATTGGGAATTTAGAAAAAGATAAAATTAGACCCATACTTTATACCATATACAAGTTTAAACTCCAAATGTTTCATAGAGCCAGATGCCAAAAATAAAACATGCAAATTCCAGAAGAAAAACAGATTACCTGTAGTTAATTTTTTAAAAATTTCCACTAAATTAAGATAAGTCGGAATTAATGACAAATTATGTATTTTAGCAATTCAAGCTGAACTGTAAAAACGTTGCCTAGTACCTTAATTGTTTTCCCTTTTTTTTGGCTAAAAGTTTTAAAAATAAAGAAAAATGGGCATATTATGTATATATATGATGAAAATAATTTGCTTTTAGCACTGGGTATTGTATGTAACTGATGAATCATTAACTTCTACACCTGGAACTAACACTGTATGTTAGCCAACTGGAATTTAAATACAAACTTAAAGGAAAAAAAAAAAAAAGAGAGAGAGAAGAAAATAATTTGCTGTTGACTTGTCTTAAATTTGGTGACATTCTTCAATTTTTTTTTCACTCATTATTTTTCACTCTCCCTGATTTTACATAGCAGAAGTAAACAGCCTAGTTCTTTTACAAAAGAGCAGCAAAAATCTTAACTGATATCTTAATGCACACATTTAACTATAAGCAGAATGAACAGATCACTTGACTGAGTCAGGTACAAAGTACTAAGTTGGTTATATGAAGAAGCAAGGTGTATATAGTTTCTATTCTCAAAGAATTTGCAATATAAACCAAGTCCATGCAACCTAGAAATGACCAGCCTGCATTCATAGTATCGTGCTCTTTAAGATAAATTGTTTTGATTTCCTAAGTCTGTGAAATACTGAACTTAAGAGTATATTTTTTGATATCACTAATCTTTCTAATGCTATATTGGTTCCTTGTCATTTGAAGAATTTTTTCCTCAGTTTTATTAAGTTCTGATTAGTACACACAAAAACTGCATGAGTACTTGTACAACTTGGTGATTTGGGGCATACGTATACAATAAATAGTGTTATCCAATTCAGGTAATAGAAATGTATCTATCACTCTGAAAGTTTCCTTATGTTTCCCCTACAATAGAAGTCTTGTGGGTGTGCATGTGTGTTAAGGAACACTTAACAGGAGATCTAACTTGACAAGTTTTAAAGTACACAATAACTTCTTTCATTCTAGGTACTATGTTGTACACCAACTCTCTAGAACTTGCCTTGTATACTGTAACTTTATACTCATGGAAAAACAGTTCCCCATATCCCTCTCTTGCTATCCTCTGGTAACCACCATTCTTTCATCTGCTTCTTTTCTTCCAACTATTTTAGATGCCTCCTAGAGGAGGAATCATGCTTCGAAGACTGGCTTATTTCATTTAGCATAACGTCTTCTAGGTCCATTCATGTTGTAGAAAGTAGTAGAATTTCCTCTTTTTAAAAGCTGAATAATATTCTATTTATGTATATGCCACCTTTTTTTATTCATTCTTCTGCTGATGAGTATTTGTGTTGTTTCCTTACATTGGCCATTACGAATAATGCTGCAGTGAATACAAGAATGCAAATATCTATAAGATCATGATTTCAATTATTTTGGATACATACCCAGAAGTGGAATTGCTGGATCTTACAGTAGTTCTATTTTTAATTTTAAAGGAAACTCCATACTGTTTCCCATAGCCGTAGTACCATTTTACCTTTCCACCAATAAGTAAACAAGAGTTCCAATTTCTCCAAAACCTTGCCCTGTCGTCTTTTCTTTTTCATTCCTTTTTTTTTTTTTTAAATAATAGCCACTTGACACATATGAGGTGATATCTGATTCTTGTTTTGATTTATATTTCCTTCGTAATTAGCAATATGGGGCATCTTTTCATATGCCTGTCATCTATTCATGTATCTTCTTTGGAGAAATGTCTATTCAAGTCCTTCACTCATTCTTTAATAGAGTTATTTGTGGTGTTTTTTGTTTTGTTTTGTTTATTTGTTTGTTTTGCTATTGAGTTTTAGGAATTTCTTATGTATCTTGGAAACTACTCCCTTATCAGAAAAATGATTTCCAAATATGTTCTCCTATTCATAGGTTGTCTTTTCACTGTGTTGACTGTTTCCTATGATTTGTAGTTCTTTCATTTGACATAGTCCCACGTAATCTCTTTCTACATTTGTTGCCTGTGCTTTTTGTATCACATCTAAAAAATCATTCCTGAGACTAATTTCAAGAAACTCTCCTCCCATGTTTTCTTCTGGTAGTTTTATAGTTTCAGATTTTATGTTCAAATCTGTAATCCATTTTAAGTTAATTTTTGTGTATGATGAAATAGAAGGGTCTCATTTTATTCTTTTGAATGTAGATACTCAGTTTTCCCTACGTCATGTTATTGAAGAGACTATCCTTTCCCTATTGTGCATTTTTGACAACTTTATTCAAGATCAGTTGTCTGTATATGCATGTGTTTATTTCTGGGCTCTTTATTATGTTCCATTGGTCTAAATGTCTAATTATATTTTTACCAGTACCATACTATTTTGATTTCTGTAGCTTTTTAATATATTTCAAAATCAGGAAGTGTGGTGCCTGGACATTTTTTGTTCTGATAAAATGAGTTTGGAAGTTTTCCTTCCATTTATATTTTTTGGAACAGTTTCAGGAGAATAGGAATTAATTCTTCTTTAAATGTTTGGTAGAATTCCCCTGGGAAGCCATCTGGCCCTGGGCTTTTGTTTGTTTGGAGATTTTTGATGACTGTTTCAATCTCCTTACTGGTTATGGGTCTGTTCAGGTTTTCTATTTCTTCCTGGTTCAGTTGTGGTAGTTTATATATCTCTAGGAATGCATCCATTTCTTCCAGATTGTCAAATTTTTTGGCATAGAGTTGCTCATAGTATGCTCTTATAATTGTTTGTATTTCTTTGGTGTCGGTTACGATTTCTCCTCTTTCATTCATGATTTTATTTATTTGGGTCCTTTCTCTTTTCTTTTTGATAAGTCTGGCCAGGGGTTTATCAATCTTATTAATTCTTTCAAAGAACCAGCGCCTAGTTTCGTTGACTTGTTCTATGTTTTTTTGGTTTCTATTTCATTGATTTCTACTCCGATCTTTATGATTTCTCTTCTCCTGCTGGGTTTAGCTTTCTTTCTTGTTCTTTCTCCAGCTCCTTTAGGTGTAGGGTTAGGTTGTGTATTTGAGACCTTTCTTATTTCTTGAGAAAAGCTTGTACCATTATATATTTTCCTCTCAGGACTGCCTTTGCTGTGTCCCACAGATTTTGAACTGTTGTGATTTCATTATCATTTGTTTCCATGAATTTTTTCAATTCTTCCTTAATTTCCTGGTTGACCCATTCATTCTTTAGAAGGATGCTCTTTAGTCTCCATGTATTTGGGTTCTTTCCAAATTTCCTCTTGTGATTGAGTTCTAGCTTCAGAGCATTGTGGTCTGAAAATATGAAGGGAATGATCCCAATCTTTTGATACTGGTTGAGACCTGATTTATGACCCAGGATGTGATCTATTCTGGAGAATGTTCCATGTGCACTAAAGAAGAATGTGTATTAATTGCTTTGGGATGAAATGTTCTGAATATATCTGTGATGTCCATCAGTGTGTCATTTAAGGCCTTTATTTCCTTGTTGATCTTTGGCTTGGGTGATCTGTCCATTTCAGTAAGGGGACTGTTAAAGTCCCCTACTATTATTGTATTATTGTTGATGTGTTTCTTTGATTTTGTTATTAATTGGTTTATATAGTGGTCCGCTCCCTTGTTAGGGGCATAGATATTTAAAATTGTTAGATCTTCTTGTTGGACAGACCCTTTGAGTAGGATATAGTGTCCTTCCTCATCTCTTATTATAGTCTTTGGCTTAAAATCTAATTGATCTGATATAAGGATTGCCACCCCAGCTTTCTTTTGATGTCCATTAGCATGGTAAATTGTTTTCCACCCCCTCACTTTAAATCTGGAGGTGTCTTCGGGTCTAAAATGAGTTTCTTGTAGGCAACATATTGACAGGTTTTGTTTTTTTATCCATTCTGATACCCTGTGTCTTTTGATTGGGGCATTTAGCCCATTAACATTCAGGGCAACTATTGAGAGATATGAATTTAGTGCTATTGTATTGCCTGTAAGGTGACTGTTACTGTATATTGTCTCTGTTCCTTTCTGATCTATGACTTTTAGGCTCTCTCTTTGCTTAGAGGACCCCTTTCAATATTTCCTGTAGAGCTGGTTTGGTGTTTGCAAATTCTTTCAGTTTTTGTTTGTCCTGGAAGCCTTTTATCTCTCCTTCTACTTTCAATGATAGCTTAGCTGGATACAGTATTCTTGGCTGCATGTTTTTCTCGTTCAGTGCTCTGAATATATCATGCCAGTTCTTTCTGGCCTGCCAGGTCTCTGTGGACAAGTCTGCTGCCAATCTAGTATTTTTACCATTGTATGTTACAGACTTCTTTTCCCGGGCTGCTTTCAGGATTTTCTCTTTGTCTCTAAGACTTGTAAATTTTACTATTAGGTGAAGGGGTGTCGACCTATTCTTGTTGATTTTGAGGGGGGTTCTCTGCACCCCTGGATTCTGATGCTTGTTCCCTTTGCCATATTAGGGAAATTCTCTACAATAATTCTCTCCAATATACCTTCTGCTCCCCTCTCTCTTTCTTCTTCTTTTGGAATCCCAATTATTCTAATGTTGTTTTGTCTTATGGTGTCACTTATCTCTCAAATTCTCCCCTCGTGGTCCAGTAGCTGTTTGTCCCTCTTTTGCTCAGCTTCTTTATTCTCTGTCATTTGGTCTTCTATATCACTAATTCTTTCTTCTGCCTCATTTATCCTAGCAGTAAGAGCCTCCATTTTTTAAAATTTTTTTTAAAATTTATTTATTTGTCAGAGAGAGAGGAAGAGAGAGAGCACAGGCAGACAGAGTGGCAGGCAGAGGCAGAGGGAGAAGCAGGCTCCCTGCCAAGCAAGGAGCCCGATGTGGGACTCGATCCCAGGATGCTGGGATCATGACCTGAGCCGAAGGCAGCCGCTTAACCAACTGAGCCACCCAGGCATCCCTAGAGCCTCCATTTTTTATTCCAGCTCATTAATAGCTTTTTAAATTTCAACTTGGTTAGATTTTAGTTCTTTTATTTCTCCAGAAAGGGCTTTTATATCTCCAGAGAGGGTTTCTCTAATATCTTCCATTCCTTTTTCAAGCCCGGCTAGAACCTTGAGAATTGTCATTCTGAACTCTAGATATGACATATTACCAATGTCTGTATTGATTAGGTGCCTAGCCTTCGGTACTGCCTCTTGTTCTTTTTTTTGTGGTGAGTTTTTTTCCACTTTGTCATTTTGTCCAGATAAGAGTATATGAAGGAGCAAATAAAACACTGAAAGGGTGGCAAAGACCCCAGGAAAATGCACTTTAACCAAATCAGAAGGGACCCAAAATAGTGGGGGGGAGAAAGGGGATAAAAAGAAGTTCAGAAAAAAAAATTAAAAAAAAGAAAACAAATAAAGAAAAAATATAAAAAAGAAAAAAATATATATATATTAGACTGGTGACTAGAACAGGGTCACTCACTTAATTGTGGGGTATTTTGGTCTCTTAGAAGAAATTACCTCCCAAAATTTTAAAGAATGAAAAATGTATATAAGGGTAAACACAATGAAGGGATGGAATATGCCTATAAAGATGAAAAACAAATTTTTTTTTTAATTTCTAAAAAAAGGAGTTGGTAAAGTAAGTTGGTTGGGAGAATAAAGAAAAAGAAAGTGGAGAGAATTTGCTCAGGCTGGAGACTAGAACAAGCCCGGAGCTACATTTAGGGTATATTTTGATCTACTAGAGGAAGTTGTACCCCAAATTTTTTTAGAAGAAAAAAACCCTTATGTGAATACAAAAAATAAAGTTAAATACTATGAAGGATAAAATATGACTATAATAATGAAGGTTCAAAAAAGATTATTATTTTTTTGGAAAGGTATTGTTAAGATAAACTAGTTAAAAATGTTAAAAAAGAAAAGGGTAAAAGTTAAAAAAATTAGCAGAAGAAAAATTAAATTAAAGAAAAAATTAAATTAACTGTAAGACTAAAGAATCATGGGGAGAAGGGCATGAATTCCACGCTTTGTTTTCTCCTCCTCTGGAATTCTGCTGCTCTCCTTGGTAAGTGAACTTGGTCTTGGCTGGATTTCTTGTGATCTTCTGGGGGAGGGGCCTGTTGTAGTGATTCTCAAGTGTCTTTGCCCGAGGCGGAATTGCACGGCCCTTACCAGGGGCCGGGCTAAGTAACCCGCTGGGTTTCGCTTTCGGGTGCTTTTGTTCCCTGAACACTTTCCGTAGAGTTCCAGAGGATGGGAATGAAAATGGCGGCCTCCCAGTCTTCGGCCCAGAGGAGCCGAGAGCTCGGGGCCCCAGTCCTCAGTGCGCCTCAGAGAAAAGCCCCAATCACTCCCATCTCCCTGTCCTCCGGCTGCGCTCCGAGCTCACCCAGCCTGCGACCAGTTCAAGGTAACCCCGAGCTGAGAGCTCACTCTTCGGTTCTGTCTCTGGAACCCGCTTCCCCGCTCCAATACCTGCGAGCTCTGTGACACTCAGACACCCCCAATACTCCTGTGATCCTATGGGACCTGGGGCCACGCTGACCCCGCATGGGCTTCACCCCAGTTTAGTCTCTGGAGCGATGTCCCTCAGTGGAGCAGACTTTTAAAAGTCCCGATTTAGTGCTCCGTTGCTCCGCCACTTGCCAGGAGCCGTCCCCTCCCCTCGTGGTCTATCCTCCCGTCGCTTTGGATTCATTTCTCCGCCGGACCTACCTTTCAGAAAGTGGTCGATTTTCTGTTTCTAGAATTGCTGTTCTTCTTCTCTTCGATCTCCCATTGGATTTGTAGGTGTTCGCAATGGTTTGATAAGCTATCTAGCTAATCTCTTGCTACCCAATGTAGTCTTAGCTGCTACTTCTGTCATCTTACTCCTCTCCCCCGGTTGCCTATCTATCTTTTTTGAGCTGAGTTGGGTCAAGGTTTATTTGATGTGCCTCTATGGTAGAAACTATGTTCTTATATTTTTCTTTTCCTTATACAGTCAAAGTGACTCTTGAAATGGATACTGGTTATATTTTTTCCTTTAAAGGGATATTTTGTTTTCTCCAAGAATGGTTTTTTGAAAATTATCTCAATAGAATTACAACAAATCTTTCTTGTTTATGAAGCCAAACTAAGCTCTGATATACTTTGAAATAATGCTGTAGTTATTTCCTTAATTCAGTTCACTTGTTATAACAGATCTTTATTCAAGCAGAAAATTACCATGACCCTTGAGCTTCTTCTATATCTCTACTATTTTTTACCACCAATAAAGTGAGCTCAGTGTTATAAGGATACTTAATTGCCAAGGCAAAGTGAAGATAGATGGAAATTGAAATTCAAAGGCCAAGTATCTTTTAGAAGTAAGCTATATTAGAGATTTAGTTATTGCAAGGGATAAACTAAGACACTACAAAAATCCTCTTAATTGTCCTGAGCTCTTTGATATGGATCATAAAATATTTTCAAAGTCCTTCAAGAAGAAAATGTTAATTCTTAGGGGGTGAATAGGTCATTCAGTTAATAAATTTTAGTATATCCTCCTATATAAAAATAAAACTTCAAAAACACAAATTAATTTTTATCTTTCTTTAAGAATTAGTTACTGTATTGTTTCCATTTTGCTCCTTGCTGCAGTCTGATACACAGACCCAGACACACACAGATATACATAATATATTTCTCTTTATAGATATTTAAATATAATTTTTGTTGCCATTATAATTGTCTTTCCTCACAACTCAAAAAAGGGCTCTTTCAAAACAATAATTTTTCTCATTATTGATCTTGAACTTTCATTGCTTTTCCCAGCATCAATGTGCTATGTGATCTTTTCTCCAAGTTCCTTGAAATAAAAATATTTACGTGTTTCCCTTTCTAATTTTTTGCACTTTTTTCTTTTTAAATATGTTTTATTTTGAAATAATTATAGATCCACAAGGATTAGCAAAAATATTTGAAAGGTCCCATATACCATTGGTCTAGATCCCCCTAATGATTACATGTTGTATAACTATAGTGCAATATTAAAGCCAGGAAATTAACATTGGTACAATATGTGTGTAGAGCTCTTTGTCATTTTATTACATGTATAGAGACAAGTAACTACCACTCCAATCAAGATACATAATTATCTATCACCACAAAGATAACTCCCATGCTATCCCTTTATAGTTACATCCACCCTTCTTTCTCGCAACCATCCCTAACCACTGGCAACCACTACCACTCTATAATTTTGTTTCAAGAATGATATATAAGTGGAATCATAAAATATGTGACTTTTTCAGACTAGCTTTTTTTACTAAAGCCCCAACATAGAGTTGGTTTTTAATCCACTGTGCCTATTTCTGAATTTTATTTCATGTTCAATAATTTACAATTAAAATAATTACTAATATATTAGACCTTAAGTCTGACATCTTATTTTTTATTTGTCTGTTACCTCTATTTTTCAATTCTCTATATTTCCTGTGTGCTGCTTTAAAAAAGTCCAAAAAGTAAAAAATTAAAAAATTCCATTTGATTTATTTGTAGTATTTTGGGGTATACCTATTCGGATACATTTTTAGTAGTTGTTCTAAGAGTTATGTAGACATAGTTTATTGCAATCTACTGCTACTAATACTTTACCAAATCCAGTATAGACACTCCTTCAAGTCCCTTTGTCTTCTTCCCTCCCGTATAATATAATTGCCCTAAATGTTCCCTCTCTGTGCATTGAGGAACTACATCTCATAATGTTGTGTGTTTCGTTTCAAGCCTCAATTGTATTTTAGGAAACGGGAAGAGCCTATTTTTTTAACTATCTTTTTGTTCTTTCCATTGTTTTTATTTTCCTTCCTGATGATCTAAGGTTTCTTATTATTATTCTGTCCTACCTTCTTTCTCTTTCCAGGACTCTGAGAACCAAAAACATGGCAGATCTTTTATTCTAAGCTCATATGCTCCTACAATACGGTTCAAATTTTTTATGTCTATTTTCTCTTTGTGAGCCACATAGGGTAATCACTGTTATTCTAAATCAAATATGATGATTTTTTTCTTCTCTATTCTCCATTTTGCTGTGGAGCTCATCCACTGGATGTTTTATTTTAGTTATTGTCCTTTTCATTTCTAAAACTTCCATTTGATTTTCTTTATATTTTCAAGTTCTCTACTTACATTTTCTACTTTTAAAATTTAAGCATGTTCTTAATTGCTTATTGAAACATCCTTGTGATGGATGCTTTAGAATCCTTGCTAGAAAATTCTAACTTTAGTGCCATATTACTAATGGCTTTGTTGTCTTTTCTCATTCAAGTCAACATGTTCCTAGTTCTTGGTGTGATAAGCAATTGTTGAAAATCCTGAATGTTTTCAGTAGTCATGTTGTGACTCTGATATTATTTAATTTCTCTGTCGGTGGGACTCCCTTGACAGTGATCTTTGCTGTTATTTTATTTTGATTTATTCATCTATTAATGATTGTGCATGTGCCTGCGTGTGCATAAAATTGTGTGTTGTTTTGAAGTTGCTTTGAAGACATCAATCATGACTATTATTTTTTTCTCTATAAATCTCTGACATGTTAAGTTCTTTACGCATATTGTCCCTTAGTATGGGTTGTTGATAGACTGGCTATTTAAATAAAAACCAGCTGCAAGAACTCAGCCCCCAAAATTTATTATACCATGATATAACCAAATGCTAAAAGTGGAGGTCTGTACAACTGTAGTAAGAAAGTAAAGATAAGAAAGTAGCAAAGCTGATGCAGAATTCTTCAATAGATAAGATTAAAAAATAGTTTCTTGAGTAATAATAAAGACATGTCTCATTTAGCACCCCCAAAATTTCTGGAGGTTGGTATTTTCTTTTTTTGACAGCCCAGAAAACTGAGACTTAAAAGGTTAAAGACTTCCCCGTTCAGTAAGTATTAGTGCTAATATTTAGACCTAGGATCTGGTCTGACTCCCAAACATGCGATTTTCCCCCAGAGTCACTGTGTTGCATTCCATAGTAGAAATTACCTTATAGACATTCGATATGCAAAAAGTGAAGTGAAAATGTATTGTAATATTTTTCCTGACAACAAACTTTTATTTAGATGTATGATTCCCTTCATAATTGTATATAGAGAAAATGATATTGAAATATCAAATAATGATGTCAGTAACCATGAGGTCTGTTCCTGATTCTGTCACATTCTCACTCTCTCACTGTGCATCACCCAAACCCTACAGCCTTTCTAAGGCTCTCTCTCATATAGTTTGGTGAGAGTTTCCACATAAGGACATTGAAATATATTGATTGTGAATATCATTTACTTGTATTTATAGTGTGACCTCCCCCTCCTCTTCTCCTTTTCCTCTTCCTTGTTTTTCTTTTCATTTTCTCCTTTACTGCCACCTTCTTCCTCCCCTTCCTCCTCTCCCTTGTTCCTCTTCTTTTCCTTCTTCCTTTACCTCTTATCCTTTCATTACTCTTATTAAATGATGGGAAGATATTCTTTCTAATATTTCAGGGGTAATGTTACTTTATGTTTTGGTGAATCATTGCACTTGACACTTGACATTTACGTTTATAAGTCAACAGTTTTCTGATTATGAATTAGCCAGTTTCTCATTCTAATTAGCAGTTGTGCTCTGATTTGATTTGTCATTGGAAAGTCGTGAAGAACCGATTCATGAGACACTAATCCAAGAGGAACATGCATGTCAGGTTATTATTTTAATTAGATCTCATGAGCTGAACTTCCTGAATAGCTTATTGTCAAAACATTTCTCCTCTTCCCAGGAGTGATTAAGAGACAGGCAAATGACTTCTAAACAAATTTGATGAAGCGTAAGCAACTTTTGAAACATATTTTGAAAGTGCTATTTGCCAAAGCCTTGGACAGAGCCTAACTACAGAACTTGCCCTTAAGTAAAATGTTTAAGGTGAATAGAAAATAACCATGATCATGCGCAGAAAGTAGGAACATTTATAGTCATAGAAATACGTATAGTTATCATAATTGGGAGAATTGGAGCAAGTATCTAATTATGGACTAAGTAATCTGGAATCAACAGTTTTATACACTAGAGAAAGCATAAATTCCTCTTAGGTTATCTAAAGAATTCAAATTGTGAAAAAAGGGAAAACATGGAATTGTAATATATTAGGAAGTGAAAAACATT
This sequence comes from Mellivora capensis, assembly GCA_004024625.1. Taxonomy (NCBI): domain Eukaryota; kingdom Metazoa; phylum Chordata; class Mammalia; order Carnivora; family Mustelidae; genus Mellivora; species Mellivora capensis. The sequence goes on along the minus strand of PISX010003440.1, from coordinate 105,626 downwards.
ATGGGCGTTGAGATAGTTATTCTGTACCTATTAGCATAATCTAGGATGGTTTTATAGTAAGTAGGGACATGCATGATAAATGTACTTTTTTATAATATGAATATCAATTATATGTCAAAGTACAGTTTATATTTCAGCGCTAGTTTTCTTTATTCACAGATTCAGACTTAACATTGAAGAGAAATTTTTTAATTAGTTAGTTTAGTTAGTTAGTTTAATTCGTTTGCTTGTGAGGAAGCAGGCTTTCTTACTGATCTCAGAAGTACTGAGATTTGAGCAATTTTATAACTTATTCTGACCCATGTTACAGGTCATTCCATATTAGTCCATAATTTTTTTCACTACTATTTTCCATTTCATTACAACCCTGTTATTCAGAAAGTGATGTGTGTTATAAGAGAAGTATAAAAATGGATAAATAAATAGAACCCGATAAGCCTTACTTGCTACAGTTTAAGATGGCAATTGACCTGCCTTGACTAGAAGTCTATTTCCATTTGATTTCAAAAATATTACTTTATCATTCTATCATTTTTTTTAAGATTTTATTTATTTATTTGACAGACAGAGATCACAAGTAGTCAGGGAACCAGGCAGAGAGAGAGGAGGAAGCAGGCTCCTTGCTGAGTAGAGAGCCTGATGCGGTGCTAGATCCCAGGACCCTGAGATCACGACCTGAGCAGAAGGCTTAAGTCAGAGGCTTAACCCACTGAGCCACCCAGGCGCCCCTATCATTCTTTTATCATTCAGCATTTTTTTTTTTAAAGACAGACACACAAGTAGGCAGAGAGGCAGGCAGAGAGAGAGGAGGAAGCAGGCTCTTTGCTGAGCAGAGAGCCCGATGCGGAGCTCGATCCCAGGACCCCGGTATCATGACCTGAGCTGAAGGCAGAGGCTTTAACCCACTGAGCCACCCAGGCGCCCCTATCGTTCAGCATTTTATAGTCACTTTTGTGCCTGGGATATAGGTAAGTAGTCTGAGCTGAAATTTTTGAGATTTATTTTGTTTTATTTTCTAGATGTATTTAATTGATTAAACTGGCACCAAAATATGAGCAGAACTCAGATTCATCTTAGCTCAAGAGCCTTTGAAAGGAAAGGCAAAATTGCCTTATGACCCCACTAAAGACAGGATTTTCCAAATTGGGGATGAAAGACGGGAATAGTTCCTCTGCCTTTCCTTGAACTACTTTGCTGTTTTTCATGCTGACGGAACAGAGTAGCTGATGGGTTGGGGGAGGAGAAAGGATTGCACACTTGTAACATGGAGGTAATAGGAGTCTGAATGTGCTATTAATGCAAATAAAACACTCTACTCGTGGAGATGAGACTTAATATTTCTGTTCAACAATCTAATCTAGTCAACCTTTGCTCAAGTGTATTGTTCCTTAGCTGTTTCCATCACTCCCTGTCACAATGCTGGCTGGAACTGAGAGAAAATTATCATTCTCTAAGATTCTGGAAACAGCAGTCATATCTGGCTTCTCTTAAGTAATTCAATGACTTTAAAGAAGCTACAGCTACTGATAAGAAAAGGGCTGTGTTAGGGGTAAGGAATATTTTTATTTATTGACTTTTTTCAAGAACTGATTATATGTCAACAAGGTATATCATTTATTCAAAAACATTTATCAAAATTACTTAGTTTTTCCAGAATTAAGATCTTGGAGTTACTATATATATGTGTGTGTGTGTGTGTATAATTGTAAATATATATTTATTTACATATATATAAAATAAACACACACACACATATATATTTACTACAGACAGTGTGATAAAATTAAGGCCACAGAAAGGAAGGTGTTAGGAGAGCTTAGAGAAGGGAAACCTAGTGGCAGTGGATAGGGAAAGTTTCTTAGCAAAGCTGATTCCTGTGTTAATTTGAAAGGCTAAGCAGGAGTGACCCAGAGAAAAGATGAGAAGACAGGCATTCCAATCAGAAGATACAGGATTCAAAGGTTAAGGAATTGGAAAGAAAAGATGATGTGCTCCATGAAACAGAATGCATGGTGTTTCTGGTGTGGTAAATGTAGGACGTGTTGTGGTAGAAGATTGAAATCCAGCAGTGCTTTTCAGTGTATTCAGATCACTGGGGATCTTATTAAAATTCAGGTAGTGATTCTTTAAGTTCCGGGTGGGGTCTGAGATTTTGCATGTTTAACAATCTCCCAAGTGTTTGCTGCCAATGTTGTTGGCACATGGATTGGGCTTTGAGTGGCAGAGACGCAAATTAAAAAGAGATAGCTTTGCCTTGTAAAGGTTGTCATTGTAAAGGTATGAAGGGTTCATCCTGGGAAGGGAAGTGATCAGATTTGCATTTTAGATAAATTACCCTGGTGAAGTGTAGATGGTAAGACTAGAGGCAAGAAGAAAAGCCTATTTACCTATCTAACAGTTTATTGTTCTAAGTGTCTTATGAATATCAGCACATTTGATCTTTTTAACTTTATTATCTTAATTTTACAGATAAGGAAATGGTGTCATGGAGAAGAAAAATAGTTTGCTTTGCTTCAAGCCATACAGAATTGGTAGAGACAGGATTTGAGTCCAGCAGCCTGGCTCTTTGGCCCACACTTTTAACTTCTCTGTTACGCTATGTTAGAGTATCCCTGAGGGATAAACTGAGCAAATCAGGGCAGTAATGGTCATGTGACATAAGGCTTTGTCATTCCAGCTGTGGTCCTGGGACCTGCAACCCCAGCATGGCCTACAGAATCCCACCCTCACCACATCCCAGCCCTGCTCAATCAGAGTCTACATTATGACCAAGATCCCTAGGTGATTTGTATGCAACCTAAATTTGGAATCAAATTCAACTTATTTAGCAAAATCACTTTATAGGCATTGTGTAGTCTAATCAGGGGGCATATCGTTTCTGGTAATTTTTCTTTTTGTGACATTAGAAACTTTGCTTCCAATAATAGGTTAGGATTGCAAATATTTGATATTCTAATTCTTTTGTGTCCATTTGTTAGCTGTAACACTTTTTAAAGAAATCCTTTCCTTTTCTACTATTGTGTTTCTATGGAATATAGATCATAATTATTTCCCTTTGTTATTTTCAGGATAATAAGTTGTTTCTCTAGTGTCCTCCAAAGGTTATTAATACAATGTTTAGTATTATTATATATGGAGAAATTTAAAAATATTTGATTTGTTTCAACCTATTGCCCATATTATCTTTATCAGTGTTTAAATTGTCACATGTTGTACTATGGAACATGTTCAAGATGGTTTCCAAACTCTTCTGTCATGGAGATAGTAGGCTTTTCTAAATGCCTTGTTTTCTCTTATGTCAAGATATGCCATACATTTCAAACTGTACATTTTCTGCCATTTCTTTATAGAGTCTTGGTTTCTTTTGAAAGGAAACGTTATAAAATTTTCTTAATTGGATTCTTCTATTTTTCTCTGACTTATAGCAGGGTCGCCAGACAAATCTCACCCAAATATTTTATTTGCGAGGTGATTTCATTATGCAAAACCTCCTAATGATTTTTTTTGTCTAACTCATAGGACCATCCAAACACCTTAGCCCAATTTTCACAGCAATAGGCTCTCTGAATTTAATTCACACTTCCAAATTTTTGCCATCAACATATACATAACTTATGCTCCAACTGGACAAACCTATTAATTATTCCTTGAACTCTCATAGCCTGTCACTACTTTCAAACTTTTATTTACATTTTAATAGTCATCTGGGAAAAATTCCTCTTTCCTTTATTTATTTTAATTTGTAAAATCAGGTAAGGATCCAACATAAATTCGACCTGCCCTTTAAAGTTTCTGCTATCTACCTATATCACAATGCCTTTTTCTCCTCTTTCTAACTATATTGTAAACTTCTTAGGGCAGGGGCCTTGTTGCAGTTTTATTTTTTTAATCTTTCATTGAATCCTTTGTCTTACACATAGAAGGTACTTTACTAATATTTGCAAATTTACTGATTTATCCTCAGAAACTTCTTTTCTCGCAAAATTAAAAATCCTATCTTTCTTTTCTTGATACATTATTAGTTATGCAAAGATCAATATTTGAATAGTAAGAAAAATTTGTTTTGACTAGGAATCTGAAATAACTTGTTTTCAAGTTGTAGATGACATAGTCTCCTTAAGAGGAATAACAATGAAAACAATTAAAGCTAGCTACATAAATAGATACAATGTTAAGTCACTGATGTCAGATTTTTTTTTTTAAGATTTTATTTATTTATTTGAGAGAGAGGGAGAGAGAGAGAAAGAGAAAGAGTATGAGCAGGGGGTGGGGCAGATGGAGAGGGAGAGGCAGACTCCCCACTGAGCAGGGAACCTGATGTGGGGCTCAACCCCAGGACCCCAGGATCAGACCTGAATGGAAGACAGACGTTTAACCACCTGAGCCCCCCAGGCGTCCCTGATGCTAGATTCTTAAAAACAAGTCACAGAAACATTTTTATTGTATTCTTAGCTTTAACACTGTGAACTTTAACCTTTGGTTACCTGTTTGCAAAACAAGTGGTCTTTGTTCATTCAGGTACCCACTTGGCAAGGGTAGAAGATGAAGTAAGTTTCTACAGATGGAAAGAAGCCATGCGATATGAATTATGATAGAAGGAAAATATGAAAAACATAATGGATGATGGGAAATAAAAAATGAAGTAAGCTTATAGGAGCAAAATAAATTTAGAAAGAGGTTTTGTAGGCTAAACTTTGAGGCATCTCTAAAATGTTGAGAACAAAACTATAAAATCAATACCTATGAGATATGATTAGATATATGCAAACTTGTACACCCAAAATTAATATTATACTGCATGCTAACTGGAATTTAAATAAGCACATACATACACACACACACACACACACACACACGAGAAAGTAAGACAGAACTGCAATCACTTATTAAGCGCTTATATTTGTGCCAGGCATTGTACTAGTTTCTGGGATTTTGGAAAATAAGTATTTTTTCCCTGATAGAGCCTTCTAGTGCCAGTCTTCTGGTTCATGAACAAAGGAAGCCAGCAAGAACCACCAGTCATCAGTGGGTTCTGTTCAGGGGGAATCATGGATGGTGTGGGCAGGACTCAGCACCCTCTCTCTGGCAGTGATTGCCCTAGCCTGAGGACGAAAGCTCAGTGCTCAGTACATGAAGCTGTGGGAACGGACTCACATTACATAGTTCCTGCTTGGGGTTTATCATCTTTTTGAGATTTGGTTCACTTTAGTAGGTTCAGCTATCAGTAAATAATGTTACTATCGAGGAACAAAAGTGGCCAGTCATCTTGGCTTGTTTCTCACGGTCAGTCACTGTGTTGTTTAGGTTTCGGTCTGGTTTTGGTTAAGGCACCGGGCTTCTGTAAGCTGGGTGAACAGAAGTCTATCTCTTTGAAATGGGGCCAGAATGAGGGCAAAGCAAGGGTGGTCTAGGGCACAAAGAAAGTAAAAAAAAAGTCAAAAGTCAAAAAAGAAAGTCAAAATTTTAAATCAAGACAGAATCAATATTGCTCCTATTTCCCCTTTGCCTTGGGCTCCAAAAGGTCTGGGTTCTGCACTGTAAAGTCTCCCAACTTTACTTACATTTTGGCTATTTTGTTTCATCACGAGTTTTTGTGTTAACTTTGGTATTTCAAATGTCATATCAAAGTATCATTTATCCTGCATGCTGACTTCCTGGTGATCCCCTAATGTTGCTCTTCGGTTTAGTTGGAGATCCTCATGGGGCCCTGCTCCGAACCCCCGACACTAACGTTTCATTTCTGATTTAAATGCTGATGCACGTTCCTGAAACACCAGGTCTCCCCCCAGGCAAGGCCATGCCTTTTGCCAGGTAGGCTGGCAAACTACTGGATATTTGTTGGTGGTGCTAATTTCTTTCTCTTGCCAGGGATTCTTTTAAATTGTGAATTCTGTCCAAATTAAAGCACAGCAGAGGACTATTTCATATATCATAATGCTTAGATTTTCTGTGTTTGATGGGGTTTCTAGCTTGCAATCTAAGATATATGACACAGACATAGAAAAAGCCATGCCTCTTGAAAGATTATACGGATGATGAAATCATACGGGATGAATTAAAAAGTTAGTTGAAATGGATGGCAAAGTAAAATTAACTTTCCTATTGAGGAAAGAGCCGTGGGACTTAATAAAATATCCCTGAAGAACTCAGCTAAAACACCAAGTGTGTTTTTTACCTTACAAAAGAAATGAATAAACCATATACACCCTATGCCTGTGAATTTAGTTTTCTGCCAATGTCATCCTCACAGCTGACACTATAGACCTTTGTCACCTGTGCATATCCAGTGCAAAGTAGAACAGTGGGTAGGTATTTGAGTATTAACCACTTTCTTACTCTCAGGATCTGAAGCTCTGTGAGGCAGTAGGTACCTGTTTCTATGAAAACGCTGCCAATTCTACTGAATTGTACATTTCTCTCTTTCTTACCCCAGCAGCCACCCTCAGTTCCTAGGAATGGATTCTTAGGAGATGATTGCAGTTGATTTGGGGACATTGCTAAAGGACAGCCAGATGGAGAGACAAGAGGAAATTGAGAGACAGCTAAAGCACAATCAAGTAATCAGATGGGGAAAGAGAAGAAAATAAGAAATCATTTGGGAGGCAGTATGCAAGACCAAGGGTTAAATTTTGTCTTAGGCAAATTAACCTTAGTTGCTGTTAGCCTTAGTTACCTGATTTGCAAAATGGGGAATAAAAAACTCTTGGTGTCGCTGACAGAATATACTGATAGCGTTTGTAAAATCTCAAGTATAGAATCTGGTAATTGTAAGCACCCAATAAATAGTTATTGTTAATATTGCAGAAATATATTGAAGTTGAATATACCAAACCATATACAATATGGGATAATTCCCCACTCTCATGTAAATATACATCTGTCCATGTGTACCTTTGTGCACATGTGTGTATGTATGCAATGGGTACATGCCTGCATAAGTGTGGGTATGTATGTGCACTTATCTATGTACACACACATGCACACACACTCACACACACACTTTCTTGCCCAAATGAGGCAACAAACCACTAAAACTGTGGAAGTTAGGTGTTGTCACTGTGCACTGATTTGCTAACAAGTGTTTTTATTAAGTGGGATTCTGTGAAATGACTCTGATATATTTCTTCTGAAGAACTTTTATTTTCCTGAAATGTAAAAGGAGGAAAAAACATTCTTTTCTAAAACATCTGGTGATGGAAGTACCTGGAGGTCTTACAGATGAGTGCTAGAATCAAGCCTGTGTTCCATAGTTTGAGGGAAAGAACTTGATCAGTAATTACGAGACTGTTAATATGAGGCTTTGCAACTGCGAAGAGAGCCAATGGACCATGGGTATCTAAGCTCCGAGACCATAATAGCTTAAGTATTACTAATTAGTTAATTAATATTCACAAATGCCATCTAGACCCTAAGAGCCATAATAGTAACCTTCATGACTGTTAAAAAATGACAGTGCTTAGGACAAACCAATCTTTTTATTTCTGTTAATTATATTCTTCCTGGAAGTTTGATGGCTCTCTTTAAGCAAATGCCTCTCCTTAGTGGCAAAACTAACAGGAAAAAAGAAAGGAAAAGGGAGGGGAGAAACTTGCTGGTCAAACTCACATTTCAAAAGCAAACTGCCATTTAAGCTATCTGAACAGAAGTGTAGCTTGGAGGAATTTAATAATATGCATCCATTAAGCTTGATAAAAACCTGTGTCACCGACGCAGAGCTACACGGAACAGCCAGCGAGCTCAAGATGCCATTAGCCGAGCGACATTAATGCTGTTATGTAAGCTTAAATGAACTTGGAGATAATTCAGAATGGAAAATCATTCTTCATTTCATTTCAGCTTTTCTCTCCTATGTGTGTTTACTGAGCACTTGCTGTATGATAACCACAGTTCTAGACACTATGTGGGAGAAGCATATGAGTAAATCTTTCAGTAAGATACCATATCTTTGTCTCTCCTTGTCTAAAACACCCAGCATATGGCATGGTTCATAATTCATTCTCAAAAGCTGTTTGTTAAATTCACTTAAAATGTAAAATAGACTTACTGTCTCTATGAGCAGGCAGTCAGATGGCAGAACAAAACATAAATATATGTAAGAAGTAGCACACACAAAAAAGGCAAGTACTTCTAAAAGGTGAAAGCCTTAAGTGCCAAGGTTGAGAATAGTCATCTGAACTCAAAGGTGAGAGGGAAAATGTAAGCTAGACTGTCAGTGTAGCAAAAACAGATGTTCAAAAGAGAAAAAGAAAAAGGTGTAGTTTATGCTCAACAGACAGTTCAAGACATCATCTGGGATGAGAGATTGAAGGTGGCAAGAAATGGTAGATACAGTTAGCTCGGTGAGAGCAGATTGGGAACTTTGGATTTTATTTTTTGGAGAACTAAGAGCACTGAAATTTAGAATCATAATTGAGGAATTGAAGTGTAAGAATACTAGGGGCAAAACCAGAAAATAGGAGATTGCTTCAGTACCTTAGAATGAGTTGATTGAATATGTTGGTCTACCTGAAATGATAAATGTGTAAGGACCTACAAAATATCTTTAGTGGAAAGATGATGAACTTTGGAGGAAGATTGACATGGATTTTCCGTTTTTCAGACATGGATTTGAGTCCTGGCTCTGCCACTTTCTTACTTTATAACTTTGGGAAAATAATTTAACTTTTCTGAACCTCAATTTTTTCAGCTATAAAGGCACCTAAAACTCCTACATTGTAGAATGCTAACATAGTACAGAGCAGAATAGATGCTCAGTATTGTCAACCGTCTTCCCTTTGCCTAATTCATAGATCCCGGCTCTTTTTGTAATGCATATAATTTGACCCTTACCAAAGATTCAGTGGACAGAAAGCTCTGAAACTAACTCTGCATATAATAATAATTAAAAAGAGTTAGTACTGTATACAAGTGATTATTCACTTCTACACTTCTTAATTCTCTCTATATATTTGTATTTTTTTTAATTCTTCCCTCTCAGGGAAATACAGACACACGAGCATGAGCACACGCATGAGCGCGCACACATAAATACACACTTCGACACTTATTATTCATGAATTCAGCCAAACCATTTGCATTTGGGACAAGGAATGCCTTCCCAGATTGGTTATGCCTGCCTTTGTTTTTTTCCCCAAGGCAGTAGGAACTGATAACTTTTCCCTGAGGAGGTAACTTCTTCCTACAACTTTACCACCCTTAATCAGAGGAGTGTATTTTCTGCTTACTCTTTTTCCCCTGAAGCAATTTAACTTCTTTGCAGAGTGGAGAAGCTTGATTTGCATACAGAAAACAATGATACTTCCCTTCTCCAGAGCAGAGTTGAGCAGAAAGAGCACAAGATTTGGACTGTCTAGAGTTCAAAGGTTTGCTTCGCCCCTCACATCAGATGTGAAATGTTAGAATAAATATAAAAAAAGTTAGATGTTTTGAGACTTATTCTTTTTTCTTCCACTGAAGATAGCGAAATGCTAAGTTCTGCTTTGTTGAGTTAGTGAATTAGGTGAGATATCTTGTGTAAAGCTCCTGACATTGTATCAGTGACATCACAACCTACATCAGCTTCAGTTGAGTCTCATGATAAAGGCGTCTGCTCGTATAACAAAAATACCTTCTTCCTTTAGCTGTTGTGAAGCACAGAAGATGGGTAATTTGCTATGGTTGCTTACTAGGCTCCCAGAGAGTCTCGGGGAAGCTGTAGGATGAAGCTCATGATGTACTTGACTATGACTCAAACAGGGTCATGTTAGGACCAAGAGCCCCACTCCAAGCCACCGGTCTCCTGGGATCATTCCACTTTTCACTTTTTCACTTTTCTCTCCTCTTTTTTGTGAATCTCTCTTCCAGGCATTTCTCACTAGTTGTGGGGCAGGATAGAACTGTGGCTGAACTTGGGAGAGATAACAGCTGCCTGGCCACTTGTTCCAGCTTGGATTCCATTATCCAGCCAGCGATGGCTGAAAAGTTGTCATAGTGGAAATGGCTGTGTGGTTCTCTCCAAGCTCAGAGGCCTCAATGAATGTTTTGGCAGCATCAGCTTTGTCCACAATCTCAGAATTATCTAGAACATAAATTTTCAATAAACTCTGGTTCCCTTCTCTAATGCTCAATTGCTTCTTGTCATAAAATTGTGGATTAGGATAATCAGCAGGATTTCTTAAGAAAGAGCCATCAATATGTCTTCTTCAAAATAAACTTTATGAAGCTCAAGTGAAACTTTGCTTTAAAATGTTAACTGACCCATCACATAATTGTTATTTACTATATAACAGGCAACAGCAGTAATAGGCATCATAGGAGTCTTTATTATAGGCATAATATTGCCAAGTTTTATACTTAACAAAATTGGGAAGATGCACTTCACACATTGGCAATTTTTCATAATGTTCATGAATGAAGTTTCCAGAACCAAACTACCTTTGCTTGAAACACAAGCTCTGCCGCTTACAGGCCATGTGGCCTTGGGCAACTTATTTAACTTCTGTGCATCATCTCTCTTATCTATAAAGTGTGCATCATAATTGGATGTTTGTGACTAGTAAGTAAATTAATGCAAGTAAAGAGCTTAGAAGTGCCTGTTCGAAGGCAATGCCCTCAATAAATGTTGGGTATTGTTATTTTGTAATGCTTCCCTCTATAAGTTTTACTCCTAGAATCCAGTTCTTTGATATTCTCTTTTTTAATATCATACTCATCCCATCCAACTTTCCTGAGTCCTTCCATGGAATGCTCTCTAGCTCCTAGACCTTACCTCATGTTTACAACATTTCTAAGATAGCTGCCCGCCCCTCAGCGCCAGATACTAGTCTCAAGGTGGAACCCACCACAGCTATGTTTCCACCAAACTAGCAAGCTAAAGTAATGAATGATTAATCAGAATAGTTGCTGGCATCAGGGGTTCTTACCTGCAGTAATGGATGAACCAGCAGTTAGGTGGGATATACTCATGACAGCCCAGGAACATTCATCATCCTAGACTAGCCAGCTGGAAGTCAATGGCAGGGAAGTCTGGAAACAGTAGGTAAAATGGCCTTAATGTACTGAGGCTTACTCAGTATTAGGACTCCAGTTCCTGCCTGGGGAGAAATCCACAGGAATAAACCACTCTCTTCATTTGGAAAGATTAATGGGAACTGGGATACAATGTGGAAATCAGGAAGCTCGCTTTCCAGAACTAACAACAAGACAGAAACAGAGACAGGCTGAATTCCCATTTATTGAAAAGTGATTCATGAGGTTGCCCTGATTTAAGGTGAAATCTGCTCTACAGAGGTCTCTAGATTTGGTAGGAGTAAGATAGAAGAAGATGGAAGAAGTTCATCACCTGTAAAACCAAAAGGGAAAGGCTGAGTAAGGTATGTCTGGGGATACATCAACCTGTCTGGCTAAAAAGGCTTAGCCAATGATACATTTAGGTTCTGAATTTGGAGAGCATTAAGTGCAAGGCTAAGAGCTTGATATGTCTCTTTTAGGAAGAAGGGAGCCATTACAATCTGGATCAAAGGGGTAGCATGAGGCAGGCAGGGTTTAGGAATGTTGTTTGCTTATATAAATGTTGTTTGCTTATATGCTGTACAAATAAAATGTTCCATATATTAAAGGTATGAAGGAACTGTGATAAATAATTTTGTCAGTAGTCCAGGTTTGAGGAAAAAGTCCATGTTGTGTTGTTGAAGTGAAAATGAAGTCTTGAAGATATATTTGGATTTTAGCTAATATTCAGGATTTGTTAATACAAAAGCATAACCAAAATACAACTGTTAGTTTTTACTAATGAAAGAGTCCTTGAGTAGTAAATAAATCCTGTTTTGGGGGGATTATTTAAGTTTACAAATAACTCTTATGCTAAAATAACAAAACCCAAAATTTTGTATAATGACCAACAGGCAGCAAGGGTAAAGCAAAAAAGTGGAAGTTAAGATACACTAAGTTATTACAATACACCGTGAGGCAGGAGTACTCTGTGTGACAGATTGAGTGAACTATGCCCTTGAGTCTCCTGGTGACTCATAGATACCTTTATCTACACACCCAGCGGTGTGCTGGTCTATTTCTAACTCGTCCATGACAGCTGAAGGAAACCTGGTTTTTGGTAACATTGTAAAATGGTTCTCTTCCCCTTTTTTTGGTATTGGCCCAAAGTAAACCCGATAATCCCAAATACCTTGAAAGGTATTTATTATTTTTAGCAGAACAGAAAAAATGTAATAAGAAGATGCCATGCATCAGATAAAGAGTGGTTTTTTTTTTTTTTTTCATTTTAAACTCTATAGAATGTCAGCTTCTTTTTCCATAGCTTCTCTGAGGGAAATATGTTGTTAGCCTCCAGAGTAAAGGAAAAAAAAAGTTGGGAAGTAACTCATGAGCTTATGAAGCCAGTAATCAGTTTGCCTTCAAGCAGCTGGACAAGTTTTAGATTGGTCGTTGTCATTGCCATCACCATTGTCATTACTATGATGATGGGCGTCCGCAGCAGACATGGAAGAAACAGGGAGTTACATCTCATGAATCATCCAATAATGAAAGGGTTAGGGCAGTGTTTCTCAAAAACTTTTTATCATAAAGAAGCTTAACATGTTAAGAAGCATAAGAAAGCTTCTTTATATAAATCAGACTCCTTTAGGTTGGGCCCTGGCACCTGAATATTTAATAAGATCCTCAAATGATTTGAATCCAGGCTTAAATTTGAAAATTATCAGTTTATTGTTTTCTGACATCATTCTTCCTTTTTTATTTTTTCCTCCAGCTATGAATAATGACTTACTAGAGTGGAAACTCCATCTGAGACATTCAAAACTATAAATGCCAAATTACGTATTTGTGTGCACATATGGGCACATTAATGTATGAAACATACCTTGCTAACTACTACATCGTGCCATGCACAGAAGTGTGAACTGTATTGTACAGCTTCCTGTGTAATGTTTTTAGCAATCAAAACTGGATAATCCACATAAGGATTACATTCCCAGACTTCCTTGCAGGAGATTGAGGCCTTGCAACTAAATTCTGATCAATGAAATAGAGGGGAAATGGATGTGTACCATGTTTAACATTAATTCAGAAAATATCGTCATAACCCTGCCTCTCCATTTCAGAGACTTCAGTATGGAGGATCTTCATAATCTGTGAGATGACCTTTCTTCCAATATCCACTCTCTCTCTCTTCAAGTCTTTGAAGTTTTCAGGTATTCTTAATGACTCCCATGATACATAGGAACTTGACTTTTCCATATGGTACATTATTCTCTGACCGTATCCGTCAATGTCACCCACCCTTCCGAGTGTAATTACCTTGGTTAAATTCATCTATGTCCTTGTTTATCAAGGTAAAGGCTAACTAGTCTGATAAGCTTAATGGGCATTGAGAGTTCATGGCTTAATTAGCTCTTGTTATTTAATTAATATGTTAATTTCTCTCATTAATTAAATAATAAATGGATTTAAAGTAAATTCTTTAACCCGGAGCTCTTTGGATTCCTTTTCTGACTTTATTTCCAGTCCTAACTTGCATTAATGCTTTAGGCACATATTTTGCTCCAGATAAATAAACGAGTCTTCTCTGCTCATCATTTTATCCCCATTGTCTGTGTTTTCTTACTGTTGGCTGGAATGCCCACTAAAACTTTTCTCCAAATATAATGCTTTCCCAGACTTCATGGTTCACCTTCATTCTTAGACTATCCCTTGATAATCCCTGATCAAAGTCATCTCTCTGTCTCTTACTATTTGATTGTTCTAATAGTGTTTATTCAACAAATATATGCTGTACAAATAAAATGTTCCAGGTGGTGGGGATACCAAGAGAATAAAATCAAATCCCTATCTTCCAGAAATAATGTGTCATGCCATGAATATAAGTAAACAACTATAATATAATGAAAGAAGTGATGATAGATAAGTGGGAGATTCAGTGGAGAAGTCTAATCTCTACTGATCAATTAACATGTAAGGTATATATGATTTGCTAGGCTAGGTATCTGTTGTGCATAATTTTTTGTGTAGAGCTTCTATGTGTGAGAACTATAGGCTACACTTTATTAGACATGCTTGGAAATCTGATATGAAACTAATGAGAATCAGAAAAACAACAACAATGACAAAAACAACAGAGGATATCTGAATACTAAAGAATATTAAGAGTAAGCATCAGGAGAGAAGGGGCTAGTTGGTGTGGGAGTGCTCATGTGCCAGTTTTGAGCTTAGAAGTCAAGAGGCTTTTCCCATTTCCAACAACCTCCTTGGAATCTGCCTCCATTGTATGAACAAGCACAAACTAGCCTGCTGGATAATGAGATGTGAGGTCCAATAACTGCTGTCATCCCTGATGAAAGCCAGTCCCCAGACACTCTGCCAGCTGACCAAAGATACAAGAGCAAGCCCAGCTTAGATCAGTGAAGTCTGGCACAGAGCCACAGAATGTCCCAACTGACAAAATAAAGCATTTTTTATTTAAGCTACTAAGTATAGAGGTGGTGTGTTACTCCGCAAACACTGAACACTGCCGTATACACTTGATCAGTGGTTAAAAAGACCTCATGTGGGAAGGGATAATGCAGTAATAATTGGAATGAGTAGCTCACATTTTCTAAGCACTTACTATGTATGAATGACTGTATATATATGTACTGAATGTTATCATAATAAGGCATGTATGTGTGTGTGCTCTGTAAACCACTCTAGTGGTACATATTACTCTTTTTACAGCTAAGAAAACTGAGACCTAAAGTAGCTAAGGAATCTGACTAACACAGCAGAGTTCTAAGGGGCAAAGCCAACATTTAAAATCCCTCTTCTTAACCACCTCTGTCGTGATTCTACGTTATATTGCCTTTCAGTGAAAAGAGCAGATCAGAACCAGGGCAGATGTGTGTTAGAATGCTCCTTTAATGTGCTTCTCGTGGGATGTCTCATTAATTCCTTTGGCCTCTTAATGAGTCATGTTAACCTTGATATCATCTTCAAAGTTCCCCTCCCAGTGTCTTTTTCCAGTTCCTTAATCCAAAAGAGAGTTACTGATGAAAATTTCAAGCCCATTGGCACGCCAGGGGGAAGACTGTTGAACAGGCTGAGCTTGAGGTTCTTCAACACACAGTCATGAAGTTAGAACTATTATGCCTGTGCCCAAGGCACTGGAGTTCATTAAGGTAATTCTGGAGCTCCGAGACAACCAGGTCATCATAGTGACGTTTCTCACAAGTAGAAACTAGCACACTGCGTAGGTCACCTCAGCACTCAAAAATTAGTGTTCTATTTACTTTTTAATGAGTAACCATATTGCTGGTGATAGTTATGCCTGTTTAAAGGAGTTTTCCAAAGGCATCCTTTGATGATGTTAGTCTAGGGGTTTTGTTACTGTTGAGTTTTTTGAAGAACAGTTTTTATATAGATGTACATGAATTTTGACAAATTTTTATAGCCAGATAACCACCGGCTCAGTTAATATGTACAATATTTTCATCAACCCCAAATTTCCTAAATGTTCCTTTGTAGCCAATTCCCTCTCCTCACCCCAGTTTCTGGCAACCATTGATCTAATTTCTGTCCCTATAATTTTTCCTATTTTGGAATATCAGAAGCACATAGTTGCTTTCTCTGTCTGCCTTCTCCCTTAGCACAATGCTTTTGAAATGCACCCACATTATTATATAAATCAATAGTTTGGTGATTAGTATTTCATTTTATGATTGTATCACAAATTATTCATCTGTTCTACAGCTGAAGACATTTGAGTTGTTTCCAGTTTTTGGCAATTACGGGTAAAGCTGCTAGAAACATTCAAGTACAGATCTTTGGACATAAGTTTTTTGTTTTTTGTTTTTTTCTTCTGCATAAACACCTAGTCATGAGATTGCTAGATCACATGGGGTATGGACTGACTCTTTGTGTCCCCCAAATCCATATGTTGAAGCCCTAACCCCTAAAATAATGGTATTAGGAGGTGGGGCCTTTGGGAGGTGATTAGGTTTAGATAAGGGTAGAATCCCTATGATGAAATTGCTGCCCTTATGATAAGGGAAAAAGACATCAGAGCTTCTTTCCTCTGTGTGAAGATAGAGCCAAAAGGCAGCCATCTGCAGGCTAGGAAGTGGACTGAATCTGTCAACACCTTAATCTTGGGCTTCCAGCCTCCAGAACTATGAGAAACAAATGTCTGTTTCTTAAGCCACCCTGTCCATGGTGTTTTGTTATAGCAGCCCAAGCTAACTGAGACATATGGTAAGTAGATATTTTGCCTAGATTTTTGACATACTTACCTTTTAATTTTTGTATGCTTTATCCATTGTCTTTTACTTGTACTTTAAATTTTAAATCTTTTTTGAAAGGAAGCTAAATATACTTTTATTATATTTTAATTTACCTTCCTTGCTTTATTAATGCTCAAAAACAGCTCCTTTAGACTCAGACATTGCTCTACTTCATAGCCAAATGTGTGATACATTCCATTTTTAAAGAAAAAATTGTGAACTTCTGTCTTCCAAAATATTTAATTTATAAACTGAAACTCATGCTTCATGCACTGAAAGCAAAGTAAATATCCTGTGAAGGACAGTGGCAGGCAGATAGTTGATGGAGACATTTAAATAAATGTAAAATTTGTTCAGCTCTTCCTCACGATGGCTTGATTTAATCAATATACCTGTAGTTGATAGCTGCCTTTTAATGTGGATATTGTATATCACATATAGAGTGAGGAGGAGGCACATCACTATTGCACCTTGAAATATGAATAAACAGATAAAGATAGGAGAGAAAAGAAGGAAGGAGTTAGAAGGATGATTACAGCATTTTGCAGGAAGGTAGCCAGACAGGCTTTAAATATATTTTAGATCTATTGAATTAAACCATGAATGAGTCATTGTCTGGAAAATAATTTATATTTGTATTAAAGTGTTACCTTGTACCTTCTTGGCATAGGAATCAATTATATAATGCATCCTGTAGAAATCCAAACAGAAAGTTTTTTGGAAGATAATTACATTCCGTAAAGACAGGTAGGTAGCACTTTGCAGAAGGAAAGAATAACAGATACCATTAGAATAAATTTCACAGGTTTAAAATTGCATTAAATAGAAATGATGAATGTATCAATTAAGATATAGTCAAGACTTACCTTGGCCTAAAATAAGAGAAAAGCTGAATGGATCAATTGGAACTGTTGGAAGAATTCCTTAGGAAATTGTCATATTATCTTATTTAGCTTTAGGGCCCATGGAAGATGTTAAACCTATCCCAGGCAGGATGGAGAACCAGGGTGATGGCTGGCATTGTGACAACCAGGGCCCTAGAGTCCCTGACTTATTTCTGAAGTGATGTCTGCTATCACTGGATCTATATAGCTATTTTCTAAATGTCTCAGTAGATCTTGATGAACATCTTTACAAGATAATTAGTTATATTCTAGGGAGTGACATTTGCTTTTCCTTGAAATAAATTTGTTCCCCTAGCTGTATACCAACAGACAGGTCAACCATATGACAGGTTATGACGGTAGTCACAAAAACAATAAGAACTTCTTACTGCCTTTTTTGAGCAAGTACTTTTGTACCTATATATGTTAGACTCTATACTACATTATTCCTATACATTATTTTTAATCAAAACCAGGCTAGGAAGAAGAAATTGCAATCCTTACTTTGCAGATGAAAAATGAAATCCAGGGGTTGATAATTTGCCATGGATCAGTCAGGTTCATAGTACACAATGTATTTGAATTGGGTATTCATGTTTGTCTCGGTTATTTCTGGGGGATACTGTTGATTTTATAGAAGAGCAATCATTTTACCCTTCATCTTTACTGACAGTCTCCCTGAACTTATTCAAGTATTCAGTCTTCCTCAAATTATAGCACTCTAGTAACAGAACCCAGTGACTTTAAAGCATTAGGGGCACAACCTATATTGGATAGGATATATTGGATTGGATTGGATTGGATAAGATATATTGGATAGGAAGTCATCATATAACTAAGGTAGGCTCAACCAGATCAAAGAAAAATATGAATATTCAATTGTATTCCTTGCATATAAACAAGTAATTGATTATAAGCAAGGAAGTGATTATAAACAAGGAAGATTATAAATAAGGAAGATTCATTGCTCTGGGGCAGACTCCTTGTGACAATAACCAAAACTAGTCTAAGAGTGACTACAAGACTCCAAAGATGATTGTAAGGAAAGAGCCAGAAGGAAAAATGGTCCTTGATATCACCATTGGGCCACTGAATCAACCAGCCTTTGAATACACCCTTTCCCTGAGCTTCTTGTTATCTGGAATAATAAAGTTATTTGTATCGAAGGCCAAGTTGTCAGGTAGTCCATATAGAACCTTCCCTCAATAACTAATCTATGCCCATTTCTATCCCCTATATAGAAACGTGTTAATTTGCGGTAATATTTTGGTGAATCTCTATGAAAAAGAGCTAAAAATGTAGGTGTAGCATGTGGCCTTTCTCAATAGTAAAGCAGCTTAAACAATAATTGCCTGCACAGGATTCTCATTTTATGATACTGTAAAGCCGTATACGCATGTTTAGGGCCGTAGCCATACATTACACTTTATTCCTGCACAGTGCTCTATGTAATTTGAAAGCAGTAGCAGAGAAATGATGAATATTGCTCTCCTAGAGCAGAACTGCAATGAAGATATCCACTTCCTAAGCCCCAGTCACCAGTGGACCACCTAAGGTGAAAACGATAAATTAATTCATCTCATAGCAGAGAGTTTCCTTGCCTTTAAATATATGCAGTTTATCTGCCATCATCTGTGGGAATGGATCACTGGACAACAAGCTATCCCCAGAAACATTTTCGGATAAGATGATGATTTTTCTCTAAAAATTGTATTTTTATGTAAACCGCAGCCCAAATATAGTCGATTTGCAGTTAGAGAACACATTCATCTCCAAATTATGCATCAAGATGCATCTGATAACCTTGAAAGTATATCTTTTTGGAAGGGTTTAGTGCCACTCTTAAATAGGTCTATATTTTTAAATATATTATGTTTCTGTGTAAAATATAACAAAATATGTTCAGCTATTAAAAACTTAAAATCAATGCTTCAAGTTTAATACCATAAAAAATGAATTTCCATAAAATATGCATAACAGAGATATGGATGCTGAAGATGGAAAAGCAGATCTTTTTTTTTTTTTGGTAAAATGTAAAATGCTTATATCATTCTGATTTTTTTTTTTCAGTACATAAACCCCTTTTCCTTCTAAAACTGCTAATGCAGCTTTTTTCATTTCTCATTACTGTTTTCTAATTTTGAAAGTAATGACAGTATTGTAGACAGTCTTGGAAAATCAACTGAGCTAATCTTTTAATTGTCATAAGTAAGTGAATAAATTACAATTATTTCCTTTCCCATGTCAAGAAAGCCACAGGTTCTAGGTCTACACACCTCCTCATAGTCATGTGGATACTCATGTATATATTGGGAGAAAAACTCATCAACAACTAAATTTGCATAAATAACAGGAAGTTCTAAAATTGCATCACATTGTACATCAACCTCTACCATTTACTCTGGACAGATTTTCAGTAAATCCATTCAGTTTTGTTTTCTAAAAGAGCTTGAATATGTAGAATTAGTCTTTCTCTTTTCTGGTTAAGAGTTAAACACTGGTAAGCACCAGGAAAATTGAAGTTTCACCTATTACTTCATTAAATTCTGTTGGGAGAAGAAAAGTAACTGGATAATATTTTTAAATCCCTGAATTGTGAGGATATTTATAAATCTTTTGAGAATATGCTGAGCTCAGTCCTTCAGGCATTTTGTAAGGATCATTCAGTAAAAGCCTTCTCACTAGGGAAGTAAAGGAAACATTATTTACAATCACTCTCACTCAGAGATGCAAACTGAAGACGCCTCTGAAGATGTCTTCAGAGGCAGCCCAGATTGGAGTAATTCCATGTATTACCAAATTGCCAAATTCTGGTTAGAGCTTTTATTCTGTGATTGGGAAACACAATTCCACACATGTGACTGGCATACAGTACAAAGAACATTCTGGGAACAGATTTTTAAAAAGTTTGATTATTTTGTCAATCAAATAAGCCCCAGTGGGGAAATTTATAGTTGTAGTTTTGAAAATAGAGTAGGAAAATTACATCAAAGAGGTCAAACCTTTATTCTGTCTGACTGAGCAATTTTAATTGCAGTGAACTCTTTCCATGTTTCAGTAGATCTTTTGCCATTACAGAATTATGAAATTTTGAGATCTTTGCCTAAAACTCTTTATCTACATCAAATTTTATTTATGTCAACCCTTTATTCATATCATACGTTAGCATGGTTTATCTCCTATTAACAAGGGAACTCAAGGGAACCAAGCAGAAAATGGAAAGATGAGGAGAGGTTCTGTTTCAGAATTGTGAAAACGTGACATGAAGGAATCCTGTAGAACTAGGAATTCCTCTAATGCTTGAGAAATGTTTGTTTTGTGCTGTACTGTGCTCTAAGCATTTTGAATATATTAACTCACTTCAGAGCTCTATGAATTAAAGTTCATTGGTATACTTCTACCATCTATTAGAACCCATCTTGCAAATGAGCAGACTGAGACAGAGACCTTAGTAAAATTGCT
Organism: Mellivora capensis; assembly: GCA_004024625.1. Lineage (NCBI taxonomy): Eukaryota > Metazoa > Chordata > Mammalia > Carnivora > Mustelidae > Mellivora > Mellivora capensis. The sequence goes on along the minus strand of PISX010003440.1, from coordinate 85,036 downwards.
AATGATAAAACCAGAATTCAAATTCCAGAAGACCACCTCCCAAGTCTATAGATTTAATCTAATGTTATCTAGTTATCTAAATTGGCCTCCATAAATCTTTCTTTAGAAGTAAAATTTGACATACTGTGTAAAAATAGAAAATAGAAAAAAGTTATTTGTCCTTTTAATTCTTTTCAGTCCTCTTCTACTATTTAAAAAAAAAAAAGCAACATCTTTGTTTGGCATAATTTCAGAGTTTCTAGTTACATTCTATGAGTTGAAGAACATGATATTCTCTTCCCTTGTTAGATGACACAGAAATATTCCTCTCAGAATATCTTTCTGGTGACAGTGCAGCTGTCCAGAACAAGAAAGTGGATTAAATATGCAAACCCTTATGCCAGGTCAACAAAAGATACGTGATGGATAGAGGGACATTTAGTGATGAATTTTAATCATTCTAACTACTGAATGCAAGACGAATCTTTGCCTACCATTCTTTGACGACTATTTTAATGTTATAATTAAATATTAAAGCTTATTCTGTTATCACCTCAAGTTTCTGACTGTTTAGAAATTTTTCTGGCGGGGCACCTGAGTGGCTCAGTGGGTTAAGCCTCTGCCTTTGGCTCAGGTCATGGTCTCAGGGTCCTGGAATCGAGGCCCACATCAGGCTCTCTGCTCAGCAGGGAGCCTGCTTTCTCCCCTCTCTCTCTCTGCCTGCCTCTCTGCCTACTTGTGATCTCTCTCTGTCAAATAAATAAATAAAATCTTTAAAAAAAAAGAAAGTTTGCTGGGAACAAATTATATTGCAATTGCACTCACAGAAGTGAAGGATGTTGCCAATAATTACAGGTCATATTTGTTGCCCATATGCATCGTATTGTTCAGTTAAAAAAATGAAAGTTACCACATCTACAGAAATGAGATTATATAACATGAATTTATTTACCTCTAAATGTGAAAAATGGGTGTGGGAAGAAAGATATGAATATATGTGAATTGGAGGGTTGTGTGGAAGTGAATTGGCATCAAAAGGAACAAGTTCCAGTAGAAGGAGGACTAACATTGTCTAAATGTAGATTTAGAAGGTAGCACATTTTTTGTTGATATGAGCATGCATGAGGAGAGCAGTGGAAATGGGAGTGAGCCCGGTTTCATTTTGGTCATGTTTAAGGAAATAGGGAATGTGAGACCAAATGGAAATGGTGGAACGAGGGTGAGGTGAGTCGAGAGACCATCTCAAGCTCAGAACCTCTGGCTAAGCTAATTTTTCTGTTGCCAACTAGTCAACCTTCCCAGAACACACCAGATACACAAAAACACCTCCGTACCTTTGATCAAACTGTTCCTTCAGCCTACAATTATCTTTTCTCTTCCTCTAGATTATTAAAAGTCATATACCCTTCAAGTTTCCACTTACACTGCTCTCTATGAGTCATTTCCTAATAGTCCCCCAATTAAGCTTAATTATTCCATCACCTGCACTCCACAGTCAATGGAAGTTGCTAGAGTCAGGCTGTTCTGTCATGCTGAATGTGGTTAGCTGTTTGCACAGCTCTCTCTTTAGAGAGAACAGAGGTGGTGTTTTTGCAACACTTTGTGGCACAGGCATGTGCTTTTGAATGATTTTTCTTGATAACATATGTTGGTCTGAGAGGAAGCAGTTTGAAAAGAGCTCTGGGATGAGATGTAAAGCTCCTGAAGGTAGAACATATCCAAAAAATAAAGTGGAAGGAAGATATTTCATCTAGGGTCAGCTCATTCTTGTAACATGGCATAGACATCATGGGTCTGGGATCACAGATTTGATCCTTCTGTGATCTATTAGTTTTCTCTGCTCCACAATCACAGACAGGACCCTCTCCATTCCGGCCAGCTCTTTTATGAATTTGTTCTCAGTGGAAGAGTGGAGACATAGGTCCCATGAATGAAAATAAAAACAAAAATGAGAAAAAAAGATTCAGTTTTCTGCCCTCTTGAGAACATAAATGTCTATTGAATATGCTAAGGGTTTCTTCATAAGAATCTAGTTTTGCTTTTTTTGTTGTTGTTAGATTTTATTTACTTATTTGAGAGAGAAGAGGGAGAGAGAGCATGAGAGGGGAGAAGGCCAGAGGGAGAAGCAGACTCCCTTGAAGCTGGGAGCCTGATGCAGGACTCGAATCCAGGACTCTGGGATCATGACCTGAGCCAAAGGCAGTCGCTTAACCAACTGAGCCACCCAAATGCCCTCCAGTTTTGTCTTTAACTTTGGATTTTTGGGGGGGATGATTTAAATGTTGGATGATTAAAAAAAACACATATCATCTCAGAGAGGCCAAAAAGAATTTCCATCAACTACACACTTACATAAGTATATATTAAGTCACACGTGTTATTAAAATTGTTTCCTTTTTTGTTCACAGAGCTACACTCCATTTTTGATTCCCTTGCAATTAAGAGAGGTCTTCTGATTGATTTCAAACTGATGGAAATCAACCACACAGTCCTTCTGGCTCTTTCCCTATATGTTGACTGTGTATCAAGACAGGGCATCCTTGAAGATGATTAAGCCACCAGTCGCCTGGGTCACTGCATGAGAGAAGCCGCATACCTCCCTCCTTCCCAATCCAGACCCACGTTAGACTGGTGTAAACAAGAAATAAACTACTGTGTTTAACTACTGGAATTGTGGGGGGGGGGTTGCTTGTTTTTGTTTTTATTTGTTTGTTTGAATAGGAGTTAGTTTGCCTTAAAGAATAGAATCTCCAAAAAGCTTTCCTGTTATGAACAGTGATTCTCAATCCGGGATAATTTTATTCCCCAAGGATCATTTGTCAGTATCTGGAGACATTTTTGATTGTTACAACTCAGTGGGGAGATGATATTGGCATGCAGTGAGTGTAGAGCAGGGAAGATGCTGTGTCTTAGAATATCCTGCAGTACACAGGATGACACCCCCACCACAAAGAAATGATCTAGTCCAACATGTGAATGGTGCCAAGGGTGACAAACCTTGCATTATGAGGGTAAGCATGAGAAAGTGTCAGGCTTATTAACTATTAGCTGTTGAAAAACATGTCCTTATGTCAACATTAGTTTCATTGCAAATATAACATGAGTTCTATAGTCTATAGTCTATTGCAAATAGACTATACTAGTAAGTAATGATCCTGACCTAACAGAATGTAAAATATTAGAGCATTCGGGGGGTGGGAGGAACCATTTATGGAAGTGGTAACTTCTTGGTATTCTGAGCTTCTCTTATGTTTGCTGCTGCTTAAAAATATCAGCCTAAAATAATTTTTATGCCAAAAAGGCATCTATTGGGGTGACATTATTTTCCCCTTCAACTAATTTAACTTTCTAAAGTAGAACTCAATAATAAGGATAAAATAATATTATACCATAACAATTGCTGGGGCACCTGGGTGGCTTCGCTGGTTAAGCCTCTGACTCGATTTCAGCTTAGATCATAATCTCAGGCTTGAGATCTGGCCCCATGTTGGGCTCCTCACTGGGCATGAAGCCTGCTTAAAATTCTCTCTCCCTTCCCCCCTGCCCCTCCCATTCTCCCTCTCTCTCTAAAACAACAACAACAATAAAAAACAATTGCTAAATAAAACTTAAGTAATTTGAGTTTGTCATCAGAGCGCTTCCCATCCCCCTGTTTTCTTGAACTCCATCTGCAATGCTTCTTTTCACGTGAGCATGCATATGCAGAAATGCTTAGTGTCTAATGTCTTCATGTTGCCTGACTCCTGAGGAACTGGCATCTCAGTGAAAAACTGTACTTGAGAAAAAGGTCAGGCATCAGTCCATATTTTCTGTCATCTGATAATGTCAATCCTTATGCATTTGATTATTCAGGTCTTATTCTCCCAAAGCCTTGTACTCCAGTAAGCTGGTAACATAATAAACAAAATATAATACATATTAATGACTTCCATGTTGTTTTTCTGCCCTGAATGCATTCACTTTTTAACGGGGTCATATTATTCCATATACTGAGTTATGCAAACAGCCATGAATGAGGAGATCCAGATTGTAGTCCTAGTTAGACAACTAATTAAGTAGAAAACTCAACGTTAGACATTGACTTTTCTATATATCATTTTTGCTACTTGTTATACCAGGACAATTAACTGCTTGGTTTCTAAGCTTCCTTTTAATCAATTTGTTTGAGCATATATTTGTGCCATAAATACTTACAGAGTACTACTTCCCACAGAAGCTGTGCTAGAGCTGTGAGGCTAGGTGATGAGTAAATGCAAATATGGCCATTCTCCTAGAGAACTCCCATGTTGTGTCACGTGGTAAGTACTTGACTAGAGTTACAAAAAAAAAGTGCTGTTGGTGACCAAAAGAAGGAAGATCTCTAAGTTCAGGAATCTAGGATATCTTCCAGAAAAAGACAACAGTTGAATTTAGCATTAAGGACAACAAGTGTAGGGATAGGGGGAAGGAATTAAATACTGGAAAGGATGTACAAAATGTTGACAAGAAATATTGGAATCATGGTTCTATAGAGAATAGTGCAGTTTTACTAAGTTTTAAAATGTTTGTATTAACTTATTAGAGCTGCCATAATAAAATACCATAGTTTGGGTGGCTTAAACTACAGAAATTTATTTTCTTATGTTCTAGAAGCTAGAAGTCCAAGATCAAAGTATTGGCAGGTTTGGTATCATCTCTTCTTGGCTTATATAGATGGTCATCTTCTTCCTGTAACCTCATATGGCTTTTCTTCTGTGTGCAAACATGTTTGTGTCCAAATTGCCTCTTCTGTTTTTTTTAATCTTCTTCTTTTTTAAGATTTTTATGTATTTATTTATTTGACAGAGAGAGAGAGAAAGATAACAAATAGGCAGAGAGGCCGGCAGAGAGAGAGGGGGCGAAGCAGGCTCCCTGCTGAGCAGAGAGCCTGATGAGGGGCTCGATCTCAGGACCCTGAGATCATGACCTGAGCAGAAGGCAGAGGCTTAACCCACTGAGCCACCCAGGTGCCCCAAATTGCCTTTTCTTATAAGGACACAAGTCAGAATGGTTTAGGGCCCACCCTAACAATCTCATTTTAACATAATCATTTTTTAAAGGCTCTATCTCCAAAAACAATCAGATTCTGGTGTATTGGGAGTTAGGGCTTCAACATATCAACTTTGGGAGGATCCAGGCCATAACAGTGTGTGAGGGCTGAAGTGAGATATAAGATGGGAAATTGGTTAGATGGAAGTGTCATACCATTTAAGTAGAGTGGCCTTTGTCTGTAGGTCCCATTCAAGGATATAGAACAAGCTTTTCCTATCAATGAATTGTACTTTAGAAAGTTAAATCAGGTGAAGGGAAACAGTATGTCACCCCAATATATGCCTCTTTGGCACCAAAATTATTTTAAGCTGATTAATTTTCAGAAACAGCACGTATAGGAGGTGACCTGAACATTGAGAAGTTACCCTTTCGTAAGAGACATTCAGAGGTAAAAGGAAAATCTCCGTTTGTAAGGTGTGTGTCCCTCTCTGTAGCAGGAGAAGGAGATAACCAAACTTCTAGAAACTCTTGTGAGTGAAGAAAGAAGCACAAATCTGCATGAAAACCATATCTTTGTTTACTGTGGTTTCCTGGTAACTCCCCATAAGTGGCCCCTGCCACTCTCAATCCCCCAACATTTTTCTTTTGTCCTTAAAGATGATACCTAAGGTGGTGGCTTGGGCCCTTTCAGGGAATTACTCAGTTTTCCTGGGTATCTTCCATGTATACAAGAGCTATATATGTTATTAAACTTCTATTTTGCTCATGTTAATCTGTCTTTTTTTAATAGGGGTGTCCTAGCCAAGAACCTAGAAGGGTAGAGATAAAATTATTTCTACTCCCTTATTCAGGCAGCTGGAGAATAGTAGAGGTACGAATGATAAGGTAATTATCTCTGAAGAGTAAAAGTGGAAGACACTGAGAATTTATTAGATGTGATTTGCAGAAGAGAAAGAAGAGTCAAACAATAATGGGCATTTTCCTGAGTTTGGGATCAGCAAATGGGATCCAGTGATTCTAGTATGGAAGTCAGAAGATGAATGGACACCTGTGGCATGTGATACCTTGGGTTCCAGGGACACTGAGATGGAGGTTCTGCCAGTTGTTAAGAAAGGTGACCAGAAGATGGTATAAGTAGTTAGAAGTGTGGGTAGGAAGGGTGGGCCACCAGTTTAGAGGTGATAAAGACAACCTCAGAATGAGTCAGGTTGCCAACAGTTCCATGTGTTGGAAGGAAAAGAAAATGGACCAGGACAGTGAATGACTATGTGAGGGATTTTGGCACTGCCATAAGAGAGTGTTTCAAAATGTTTCATGTCCTTCACACTGCCTGCATAGGAGCTGCCATTTGTGCTCATGTAGGAGGGAGGGCTGGCTGAGAGGAGTGGGCTCACCAAGACTTCATTAGCATCAAAACCCAGCTTACTATCTGACACTTCTCACAAAACCTAACATGTGGCAGAAAGAAATGGCCCATCCAATGCTGATTTGGAGATTTTCTTTTAACTAAGAATTTCAGTGTAGAGTACGTACATCCCAGAGATTTCTATCCAGGAGCCTTGAAGGCAGGCAGTTACCCTTCTGAACTCTGTTCTCTGGTTTCCCTCAGGACAAGTGAAGTTTTCAATGGAAGTTCTTCTATCCGACCCCATTAACATTACCTTTCTAGATCTGGCATGAATAAAGTATTATTTTAGTCTGCTGGAGAATACATACTCTAGTCCATTTCAATTCCAGAAGATTTAGACTTTGGCCTTTGTTAGTCCCTGAAGCTCTATTACCTTAATTGTCTCACTCTGCCTTACTTGTTATGATATTCACGACGAAAAGTGGGTGCTTTCAAGCAAACGAATGCGGCCTTATCTCCCTGCTTTCCCACAAACATCCCATGTCTTCTCCTCCTCCCTTTCCTATCTTTGAATGCAATTTATTTTAAGTACCCTGAAGAGATGCTTCAAGTTGATACTAACTAGTTCTGATCTTTCCCGTCCCCCTCCACAAGCTCTGTAGGAAAACTCCAATTGCAAAATAGCAAGTAAGCGTTACCAAATCTCTCAGGAAAGCTAAATAAATGGTCGGATGCTCAGGCAGCAAACTAAACTATCAGAATCCTCCCAGGCATACGTCTGACTTTGACAATCTTCCTATTCCTCTGACTCTCCTATTGAACTGACCTCTGGACACCAAGCCAAAGTTATAAGTCTTTTCACACAGAGCCAGGATAGGTCATGATAACTGGAAGTCCCAGAGTTGGATTACCAGAGAACATGAAAAACGGCATTCATCCCTCAATTACAAGTTTAAGTGCTATGCAGACACCCTCAGGAGTTAAGATCAGCAACTCTCCCCAAATTAGAATTGACAATGTCTTCACTGCTGTATTTGAGTTTACCACTTTGGAGAACTGAATTATATGATGGAATTATTGAGAAGGTAACAAGATTAAAGCAATTGAGATGGAGCAAAGAGCAAGGTTTATGTATGGAAGGAAGGGCATGACTCTCTCTTGAAAACAAAAATCTACGTTTACTGACAGCTATGAGATATGTACATTTCAAAGGTTGATTAAGATGTGGAAAAGAAAGAAAATAGTTCTTTCATAATTCAAGCTAAAATTGTAGAAGCCAGCAAATAGAAAAGAAGAATTCTAATGGGACCAATGTGTGTAAATCACCAGCATGTTTTCCTTTAATGAAAACAAATGGACTTAAGCCAATACAGAGTATTTCTGCTCTTTTAGACCAAACCATGTTTCCAAATGCTTTATAATGACAATATTCCCCACCCCTCCAACACTAGATTAGAGCAACCTGTGTCGAATTGCTATTGAAGTGAACAGTCCTTGAGAATTGGAAAAGCTGTTCAGATCTAAGACGACATCCTAAGAAACAAATTCCTTTGTGGGAAAGCTGGAGAAATATGGTGAATGGAAAGTTTTCCACTATCTCTTGCATCACTGGAGTTTAACTGGAGTTGAACCCTCTCTATCCTTTATTCTTAATTGGCCATAATAGCCTGGTCTGTTGGCCAGCCACAATAAATTCTTGGTTTGAAAACGAAAAAACAAAACAAAACAAAAAACAAAAACAAAAAACTATTACTCAAAGCAAATGAAAGTTCTCCCTGGGGAGAGGGGAAAAAAATCGCAAAATGGTGTGGAACATGAAATTCTAAATAAAAATCCTTTTAAATTGTCTTGGATGTTGAAATGGGGGAGACGGGAGTGCAGCAAGTGGAATTTGTGTGCTTTGCAAGCAGTTTCTGAAAATGACAATGCCAGGCCTATTTAACTCTTATAATTACCTGTCACCATGCTCCCAGGGATCTGCTGGAGACAAGGGAGCTGCACACCCAGCAGCGCAGTGCTGACTGAGAGATAAAAATTGGCGACATGCCTAGGGCTTGCTCATCCTAAGTATGCTATGTGGGGAAATATGCCTGCTGACAGAGTCCCCCGATAGATAAAGCAGTTAAGTGGCCCCAAGCAATAGCACCTATGCTCCAGGGTCAGAAGAAAGCATCAGACAAGCTTGAAGGCACCACCAAGCCACATCTACCTTTAAATTCACTGAATTTTTTTGGGAAAAAAGTAGAAATCTCTGAAGTTGTGTCAGTTTGATTTATTGACTTGCATAAATCATCTTTTGTTGTAATTGCTAGTTTTACTTTAGATTTAGAGGCTCTGCATGCCATCCTGCTTTCCCTTCCACGACTGCCCGCCCAGTTGCCTACTGAGGAAGTGGAGAGATTTCTTGGAGCACTGGATCTCACTCCTTAGACATGTTTGACCATTTTCAGGGCTCAACTACAGGTCCAACTTTTGATCTTGAGTACATTTACTTTTAAAAGATACCACTCTTGCAAACAGAAGGTGACCTGGGGGGAGCACCTTCAGAGGCCTATCCAAGCCCTCTGAACTTACCTTTATGACGTGAATTAAGTGAAAGGCTCCAACCCTGGAATCAGAAGACTTGATTTTAAGATATGCTTTCCATCTTAATAGGATGAGTTTAGAGGAAAAAAAAAAACCCACTTCTCTCAGTTTCTTCATTTATAAAACATGAAGTATAATCTTTTGTCTCTCTATTGCTGAAGTTGGCTGCCGAGTATAAATGAGATACTATAAGTGAAATCATATTTTGACCTCTAAAACATTATGCAAGCTATAATGTGACAATAATGGCAGGGATATGCCCTGCTTCCTGGCAAGAAGCAAGGGCAGAGATAACAGGGAGACCTCCCTTGTTGTGCTGTCCTGCTGTTTTGCCATTTGGATATATTAACCTTTTATTCCAAATTAAAAAGTTAAGGTGGATTGTTTTTACAAGTAGTGGTGAAACAATTTAATATACCATGAGCTAATAGTATTTATGTGTGTTGATTCATATATTTATTTATTCACTTATTTATTTGTTCTCTGGTGTATTTTTAGCCCACCTAGGGACCTTATATCCTTTGATCAAGTCCCTCTCACACCATACCAGGTCTTTGTTCAAGATTACATAAAAATTTAGCTTCTGAATGGAGTCATCAGCTACCTAGACAAGAGACTCAGTAAGAGGTCTGTTTATTATACTAAATGATAGTCCTTTTGTCAAAGGGATTTGCAGTAAGTTACAAGGATATGGGATTTATAGAGGATCCTTTTGAATTTATGTATTTAGAAGAATAAATAAAAGAAGACATGTCAACAGCAATTTGTGACATGGGTACAAAGAAAATAGAGAACCTTATATGGGCTTGTTTTCCATCATGTGCCTATCTGATTTTGTATTAGGGTATTCATCTAATTTGGATATGACCTTGTTTTGCATTGAACTGATATGGAAGGTATTATTATAATAAATGCACCAAAAGAATTAGGTTGCAAAACTTCAGATACCTAGGAAGATGTGCAGGTGGCTTTGCTACAGCCAGGATTTCTGTAGGTAAATGATCCAGTCATACTTTTCCATTGACTGGTAATCCATAAACTTGTGAGTTTAGAAGATCAGCATATTTTCAGAAGGATGGAATATAGATAGTGCTGCCAAAATAAAATGAACTTCTGAGCCAAATCAATTACTGTCTGTAAAGTATCCACGTGGTTGAAATTCGACAAGAGTATACAACTTGATCAGAATTCATATTGGCTTCTTGAAGAGTTGTATGCATTTTTATTGCACACTAGAGATACAATAAAACCATAGCTTAGAAATTACTATAATATAAGCAATTAAGTGGACTGAAAATAAGATGACGACTATAGCAGGCATCTATTGAGTTGATGGAAGGGAAGGGAAAAACAATTCTTCGGTTTAATACTAGAATTTTTATGTCAATAAAATCAAATGACCAACAGCTAGAATTAGAAGAACCTGGTTAAATCCAAGTGATGCTCATCTTAAGATGGTACGCATGCATCAACAGGACATACGTAACCTTCAGAAATCACAGCCAAACTCTAATCCTTCAGACTTTTTCTGTCAAGGATCACCATCCTTGACATCCATCCACCCATCCATCAAGCTCTGCTCCATCTAAGGGGATGTTTTGAGACTGTCATACTCATACATGGATAGAGGAAATTGATAGTGGCCAATCTGGAAACAAGATACCATAAGCGGTATTGATAATAAGAAAGAATTATCTTTAACTTACTATATTAATAACAATCATTAATGAATAATTAATTAACAAAAAAAACCCTGAGTCTTCTTGTAGAGTAAATAATTAGCTTAAGGGTAACTCTCCCTTAAAATATGGATATAACTATATTATGTCTAAGGTTGAAGACCAAACTTGCAACATTAGGGAATCAAGGACAACTCTACCTTTGTTCAGCTACCACTGTGTACTCTGTAATCTGCATCCCCCACTAATATGGACCAGAACTCATAGTCAAGTGGGATAGGTTAAAAAAATCTACTGAAAGCTCCAAATACTGATTTGAATCCTGCTGACCACACATTGACTTTTTAGCACTTAGTATGGTAGTAGGCACTCAGTATGTATTTCCGTGAATCAATACCTTACCTTGGTCTCTATCCAAACTGCAGATGAATCGTTTTGTATTTTATTCCTTTGCATTGGAATGGTTGTATCAATCACAAAGCATTTTTACAACCACGGCTTGGATGTGTTGTTCAAAATTCTGGCTTTAAAATACAGAAGTTTTACGACCCCCAAAATCGTATTCTTGAATTGTTTCTAATGCTTCAGCTGGGTTTTTCCACTTCCTTGTGCTCTATCAGATTCTGGACAACATAGAACACGTCAGTTGTTTCACTTTCCTCGAATGTGATAATGATGTTCAAAGGGCCTTCCACCTATGAACACCTGCAAATGACTGATGTAGTTGCAGAGGGAATTGATTGTTGTCATTTCCTGGGTGAGCATTAGCTAGACGATGTCTCTATTCCCCCCTATTAAATGATCCTTCAGCTGCTGTGGCTGGGGTTAAAACTCTTTCTTTGCAAACAACGGCTCCATTTCCAGGGTATTGCTGTGTATCTCTTTTTGTATGCTTTACATGTTGATTGTAATAGAAAAATCTCAGTGTCAAATGACACCAGGAATAAGAAATAGAACTCACGACATATTTCTTTTCTTTGTACAGCCTGTATCCCTTTCTCTGGCACCTCTTGTTCATTTTGCCAAAGACTTTTATTGTCCTGCTGAAGTGTATTCTTAGGTGACTATTCTCTTTATTGTGGTTCTTGTTTTCAGTTTGCCACGAATGGGAAGTCATCATGCTGCTAGGTAGGTATTACTTCGTTCATGAATAGGGTTACTGTGTGGGAAGGATAGAGTAAAGAGAATGCAGCAACAAGAGGGAAAAATGCTTTCTATATATGTTTTCGTTTTCTCTGCTGATTACTTTCAAAGCCTCTGAGCTCACATTGTGACCTCTGATTTAGGCATGTTTTTGTGGTTCCCCATTGATTGAGACACTGCTGAGTTGGGTTGACTTTTCTTCCAGCTGAGACGGTAAAGCACAGCAGTACAATAGAACAGAATTGGAATTAAGGAGCATGCAAATTGTGTAAGTCGGGTCCATGGGCAGACAATAGCCCTTCACTCTGGCTGTAGTTGATAACCTAGTGAAGGAAGTCTGTCGCTTGATTGGATTAAACCTGCTATTGCACAGGCACAAAAGGCCAAAATTAAACAGAATTGTCTCTGAAACAAAGGGACAGTTTCTGAAAATAGCTAGAGAAAGGGCACATTTTCTCTAAACCCTTCTGCAATGGGAAGAGCTGCTCTCAAAAGAGCTAGCAGAATCATTGGAATATATATTTGAAAATAGATTTGTTCTTTGACCAAGGATAACTTAATGAAGTTAACTTGGGTCAAACAATGGATATAATGTTCCATAAGGGAAACAAAACACTGTTTCAAATGGGGAAAAAAGGAGCTTGCTTGGTTAGCAACTTAAAGAATTTTAATGCCATGAGAAGTTCTGCCACTCGTCCCAAAGGATATTTTTAAATTCCCCATGGTACAGCCTTTCGGCTTGGGCTTGATTCGTATAGGTTCTTGGAGCTTAGCCATTTCACAAGGTCCTTTAAAACAGGTCTAGACTTATGGAAAAAGACAGAGATTGCCTGAGGAGGATAAATTGAAGAATGATCGGGTAAAAAGTAAATTTAAGAGCCAGTAATAAATAAAATGAAGATGACCTATGATTTAATCAAACCAAATATTTTTTTTTAAAAATCAGTAAAGTCTTAAATATTGGCATTGTGGTAAACACTTCACATATGTCATCGTATTGGGTCCTTACAACATAATTGCATGTGACTACTATTGTTCCCATTGCACATATGAGACATTGGATTAGGGCTATGTTAGATGTTAATTCAATAATTTATATAAGATTACACAGTTAGTGAATGTCAGAGATAAAGGTCAAACACAGCCCATACTGGAACGCCCATACTCTTGATCACTCCACTATCATTTTCCAAAATGAGATCTGCAGAATTGAGTCCTTAGAAGCAGTCTGCTGAAATATCTCTAGCAAATTAAAGAATCACTGTAAGCTTAACCTCTATAACCTGTATTTCACCTTACCTTGGTGTGTTACATGGGATATTTATTAAAGCACTGGAAGTTCCGAAGTTAACAAATCTATTATACTTTTTAGAATCCAACATTTTCCCAGTATAATTGATTAAAAAAATCTTCTTTATAGCACCAACCAGAAGCATCCTCATTTTCCTATGCTGTTGATCAATGATTCCCTGTTTAAAGAAAGATGTGTCAAGTGTCTCCAAGTCAAAGTCAATGTTTTAGGCTTTGTTCACAAATGTAGCGTCTGCCCTTGAAGTGTACCCAACCAAGTGAGGGGTTAAGGATGCAGAAGATAAGTGCACAGATATCCATAATGATGATTGCAATTGAGTAGAGAGAGGCTAACAGCCATGGAAGAAATTATGAAGGGCCAGGTCAGTGATTTTGAGAAATTATTGTCAACTGTTGATAGTTGGTGACAAATAATTGGTGCACAAATGTCAATGCAGTATCTGTAGCATAAGTATATTTTAATTGCCAATAACTTTGATATCTCCTAATAATGAGAAAATATTAAGATTTTGTTCAATCAAATGGTTTATGACTAGTAATGGAGCATAATGGTTATATGGTATCTAATCAGAGATTAATGTTGGGAAGATGATTGCTGCTATTAATATGTTAGATCTGAATCATGAGATGTATGTTGAATATGCCAGCGTTTTCTTATGGCCTTAATAAAGAATCTTGTACCCAGGCCAGACACTTTTCTCTGTATATGGAAGATAATAACTTCAAGCTATATTATTCTACCAATCCCCCCCAAATCCTTGCATTCCACTTAAAATGCATGTGTATATTGATCTAAAGGGGTACTGAAAAGTATACATGCCTGAATTACACTAGATACTGTGATTATTATAAAGCTATATCAGAACTTGGACCCTCATATTAAAAAAAAATATATATTTATAATATATGTAATTTATATATATTACACATAATAATATCTTACTGTATGCAATAGCTATCACATAGAATATTTTATATATTCATATATAATTTATATAAAATTCTACATAATTTATAATATATATTTATATATAATTATTTATATATTATCATATACAATATAACAATAGTATTAGATTTTTATGTAATATAAATAATGTATGATTATCTATATAATTATATCATATATCATATTAAATTATAGCATTAAATTATATTATAATAACTTATAATATATATAATAAATATATATATTCAAATAAATGGCTTTCTCAAGAACTTGTAATTCAAGTCAAATAGACTATCACTTGAAAATCAAAGCCCTAAATAATGAACGGAGTCAGAGATCATACAAAATGCGACTCTAAAAATAGAACTTAAATCATGAACTGGAAGAAAGAATTGGGTGAGTCAGATGATACATAAGAGAGCTGAATTCTTCAACATATCCTGAATATTGACTTCCTAAGAATCAGGTTTTGGCAAGTACTGAGAATAATTAGCAGTGTGGGCAAGATGGGCTTCATATTTTTGCAATGTACTCAACACACACACACACACACACACACACACCACAAACTGATGGCATCAGAAGTAGATTAAAGTGGGGCTTTGTTATTTTTTGAAGACTAGATATCCTGTTCCTGAGGACATAGCTTTATCAGTCTTTGGAGCTGCATATCTATCTGTTAAAGAGCAATTGCTAAAAATTCAAATCTTATGTAGGGATATTCGGGGATGGTCAATGTATAGAGGGCAACTTGTTGACTTTTGAACTACTGGTTTATGGAACAACTACCTGATAATTTTAAGTTTTGATTTAGTACATACAATCAGATCAGGTAAACTTTAGTGGCTTTTTTGTTGTTGTTGTTGTTTTGTTTTGTTTTGTGTTTTAGAGCTTAGGCTTGCTAAAAGATTTTCAGTATTTGAGTCCTAAACAGTATATCAGTGTGTGTGTGTGTGTGTGTGTGTGTGTGTACATTTTTTTTTTTTTTAGTAAAGTTTCCTTATGAAGGCAAGTCAATTCCAAGTAGGATTATTGTTATTCTTAGCACTATCACTTTAACTTTTCCCATTCCATATCCAAATTTGGCTTTCTACTGAATGACCATAAAAGACTGGAATTACCAAAACAAAACAAGCTGGAGCCTCTCTGGTGAGGATTTACAAAGGTCAGGCAAACTGTCAGGGAAATTTTGTTACTCCCGTTAGCCTAATCTTCTCTAGGCACTAGAATGAAGAGCAGAAGAGCTCTTACAAAGACACGTGCCTGAGGTTGTTCTGAACTCCTGTCCACTCGAGAAAATGAGGACAAAACATTAGATTCAGTGACATTCCATTATGTATAGAATTAAGGATTTGTATCTTTTTAGACTAGCTGTTTTGGAAAGAACAGATTTGTGTAGTAGACTAAGGAGGGAATGAATCATTTATCAGAGTCCTAATCAAATTACCCACTTAGATGAATAAAATTAAGCTCTTCAAACACCCAAGCTCAGAAGCAGAGGTTTATTTATTAGGGATAAAATTAATAAGTGGAAAGTAGTGGCACTGCAAATTTGGGGATTCTTTGGTTCGAAATCTCAGAAAGCCAACTCAGACTGACTTCGGATTAAAAGCAGTGGGGTATTTGTTTGCCAACATATCCAGGAAATCCAGGGGCTGATGATATTCTGTGGTGGATTTTAGGGCCAAAATAATGTTGAGATTCTCTCTATTTTTCTCTCTCCCTCTTTCTCTCTAGTCTTTCTTTTTCTCTTATTTTCAGTTTGCTTATTTCCATTTCTCTTTGTATGTTGCTCTCATTCTAGCCCTGTCACAGACAGGCTTGGTCATGAATATTTTCCAAAACAAAACCTTATAACATATAACCCCGAGAGAAGAAAATACTTTCTTTCCCAGCAACCATCTACCAAATCACATAGACTCTAATTAGCTCTCCCTGGGACTTGTATTTCACTCTTGGACCAATCATTTTGTATAGAGGTAAGGAGTATTATGATTAACCAGGCAAGGTCATGTGCCTATGCTTCTGGCCAGTGGACCTGTATAAACTTGGAAATTTTCAATTTTCTAAGAAATAATAAGGAGAGGGACAGGTAGTTTTCCAGTGGTTAAAATTATTTGGGCAGAAAAACACAACAGTGTTTCCCATTATTGTGACTATTTGATAGAAAGCAATATACTTTCACAGTCATGAATTTAGCAAGCAGAGGCTATATTGATAAATATGACTTTTGGATCTTGCAGTGACTGATGCTAAGATTTCTCTCAAATTGGTTCCTTGTTTAAGGGAAAGCCAAGAAGTCAAACTGGGTTTCAAGGCACCATTGGTAACAACAAAGACATAGACAGTATTAGCCCCAGCCTGTGGCCAAGTTTCAGTCCTACCATGATGTTTCCCTTGAGATCCATTCACCAGAGACAAAGACTTACTGGTTCTTCCTTTATCTCCCCTAAAACAGCTGCATTGAAGCAAGGTTTTAGTTCACCTTGATCTCATTCTTCATTCTTAGTATAGTAAAATTTAGGAGCTAGAACAACTAACATATTTTCTGGTAGGCAGTAATGATTACAAGGTTGTTACAATTGCGTTCTTATCACAGAACTTGAAATTCTGGTAGAAGTAAAGGATGCTCACTTTCCTTTATCTCTCACCGTGTGATAATCACAAGTGGAATACTTAGGAATTTGAAACACATGCTGCTTGCCAGTGGTTTTCCCATCTTTCTCTGATCTCTACGATATAGCAGTTGTGACATATTTTGTTCATAATGTAAAGTTAATCTAAATAGTTAAAAATAAGCTTGAAGATAAGTTGGGATATCAAGCCTACTTTTGCAATTGAAGTATATTTGCATATCTACTAATTAACTGTAGGTAGTTACAACTTTTGACTTCAGGTGTAAAATGTCCCTCCATCTTCTGTACGCCCTTAGAGTGTCTACTTTTTTATATCTTCCTTTTCAATTCTATATAGATTTATTTCATTGGTTAATATGAATAAATTCCCATATGAATGAAAAGTAAACTAGAGTTAAAGACTGGGAAGCAGCTGTCTTATTTCAGTTGTTCCCTTCGGCTCTGTTTTAGCACGTTTCCCCCAATTTATTGAGCAGTAATTGCTATACATCACTGTGTAAGTTTAAGGTGTAGAGAATGATTATTTGATTTACATATACTGTAAGGTACATACCACAATAGTTTCGGCTGACATTTGTCTTCCCATATAGGTAGAAAAAAAAAAGAAAGAAAGAAAAGAAAGAACAGGATACGGGGGGTGGTGGTGGGGAGGAAGTCACCTTGTGATGAGACCTCTTAGGATTTATTCTAGACAACTTCCCAATGGGGGCACGTGGGTGGCTCAGTCCAGTAAGCATCCAACTATTGATTTGGGCTCAGGTCATAATTTCAGGGTCATAAAATCAAACCCCATATCAGGCTCTGCACTGGGTATGGAGCACTCTTCTCTCTCTGCTCCTCTGCTCATCTCTCAAAACAAAACAAAATTCCCTATATGTCATACAGCAGTGTTGGCTGTCATCATGCTAGTCCACCCCTAGTACTAATTTATCTTATAACTAGAACCTTTCCCAATTCCCCCTCTCCCTACCTTCTACCTCTGGGAAGTACAAGTCTTTTTCTAAGAGTTTGGTTGGTTTGGTTTCTTTTTATTTTGTTTTGTTTTTTTAGATTCCATGGATAAGTAAGATCATATAGTATTTGCCTTTCTCTTATTTCACTTAGCATAATGACTTCAAAGTCCACCATGTTGTCAGAAATGGTAGGAATTCTTTGTTTTTGTGGTTGAGTATATATATATATACACACATACACATACATATGTATATATATATTTGAATATATATGAATCTATATCAATATATATTGATTTTTTATATTTATTTAGTCATAAATATTTTTATTCATATTTTATTTAAATTTTATGTATATTTACTATAAATTATATATATATAAACTTCTTTAGCCATTCATCCATCTGTGGACACTTAGGCTTTTTCCATTTCTTGGCTGTTAATAATGCTGCTATGAACATTACGGTGCATGTATCTTTTCACTTTAGTGTTTCTGTTTCTTTTGGATATATTCCCAAAAATGGAATTGTGGGATCAGGTGGTAGTTCTGTTTTTGATTTCTAGAGGATGCCCCATACTGTTTCCATAGTGACTGCCAATTTACAATCCCACCAAGGGTATACAAGTGTTCCCTTTACTCCCCATATACTATTAGCATTTATTATCCCTTACCTTTTTGGTGATGACCATTCTTACAGGTGTGAGGTGCTAGCTCATTGTGGTTTTACTTTGCATTTCAATTATGGGTGATATTGAGCATTATTTCGTGATTTGTTGCATTTTATATATCTTCTTCAGAAAAATGCCTATTCGGGTCCTTTCCTCATTTTAATTGGGTTATTTGGTTTTTGCTATTGAGTTAAATGAGCTCTTTATACATTTTGGATAATAACTACTTATCATATACATGGTTTGCAAATAGTTTTTTTTTTCCTCATTTGATCCGTTGGCTTATTTTCCTGGTGGTTTGCTGATGTAGTTTCACTTGTTTATTTATTTTGGAGAAGAAGTAAAATTCTATTAGAGTTAAGTTAAGTTGTTGTCAGTGTAAAATAAGATGATTTAATTTTTAAGATATGTTGTGTAAGTAGGAGGGGCCACTCCAGGCTACTCTTATTTTCCCAACCAGGCTCCCTGGTCAAGAGGAGCTGGGAGCTACCCTCAGCCTTGGTTATGAATCACCATCAGATTCTCAGGGGCTGAGCCTTGCAGATTTCCCTGCAATGCCTGTGGTACAAGATCTGAGTAAGGACTCCCACAAAACAACCCACAATGCTGAGAGAGGCTGTTTGCCTCCCCCCCAGCTCCTCTCCTGGGTTGTGGTTTCCCACTGGAGGAACTAGAGGCTCAGAAGATACCTTTCTGAGTATTACTGCTTTGAGCTGGGGGAGGGACGATGTGTGAAATGGTAGCTGTTTCTCTTACCCTTCTAACACAGTCTGTCTTGGTCTCCACAGTGCAAGGAGGCTTCAGGCTTATCCCTGAATATTCTTGAATACTCTCAGTGCTGTCTTTTTCCTTAGTAGGTATTAGCAGATATTAGTTGTTCTGAGGAGGGAGCAAAGTCAGGAACAACTAATGTCACCATCTTGGTTTTAGAATTTTAAAAGTACCCTTGGCCAAAATGGAAGACTTAGATTTTTTTCATTTTATTTCTGCAATTAAATTTTAAAAGGATTAGGAAAACATATATAATGGGATAGGATGAGAAGAAAATCTTATGTGGCTGAATGTTACTTACACACAATTCTAAAACCGGTGACTTTCCCACAACCTTCATTCCTCTTGACTGGGCTATAACTTTCGGACTTATTCCCATAAGCATAAGAAATAAGAATATTCTAACATAACCCATCTGGGAAGGAGCCCAAAATATATTTTTTTAAATTACAAATGAATATCTAAACCATCTTAGATATTTATCTATTTAGTCTCTTTTTAATGCTTCAAAAAGAAAACTCTGGAAGTTTTATGAGAAAAAAATCAAAGAAGACTTTGTAGTTAAACACCAAGGACTCTGTGCTTGGCTCTCTGATGACTGTAGTTTACACAGCCAACCTGGATATATAGGTACTGGGTCCCCTTTGGGCATAGAATTTGAGGATTTTTACCTTTTTTTGACATGGACATTATCAGGATTACCCTTTCTGTTTTAATTCTGGATGACATCTGTATTCTGGATCTGAAATGACCTTCACTTGCCTCCTATTCCAAAACCAGATGTTAGAAAACCCAACTCACATTTATTTTTATGTATCAGTGTTTTCTAAGTGGTTAACAGTCATCATAACAGCTCTTACCTCATTCTGTTATATGCTTTATAATATTCAACACACGTTAGGTTTGCAGTAAATGTTATTGACTCAATGTTTATATTGACTATACAAACCTACATTTTCAAAATACCAACTACATGTAGCCCTATATCAGGGAACTGTTTATCTAATTTCAGAGTCCAGACTTTATTTCTTCCCACAAACCCTTCAAAGTTTGCTTACTGGCCAGCCTTGTGATGATATATCTTTCTGTGATACCACTTTGCAATTAATATTAGTTCTCATACTTCTGATAATGGCACCTGGGGTTACCTAGTGTGAAATGAGGAAATGAACATTTTCTTTGGAAAGCTGAAAAACTTGTTTTTGAATCCAACATAGCTCCTCTGAATGTAAGCTCCTGGTGTGGTTTAAGACCATGATTTTAAACTGGGCTCTCTCCAAGGGGCAGTATTGTGAAAGTTGCAAGCCACCATTCACACATTGAGCTTATTGTAATGTTGCAATAAGTAGTTTTCTTTTTTAATATGGCTATTCACTGCATCTTTGTTGTTATTGTTCATGCACCTGGAGGCTACTTGGCAATGGGTGCACGCATACAAAACATGAAGCAGCAAATTCCACTGCATGATCATAATCTAGAAAAGGCAAGCACTGTGACAGAAATGACTCTCACTGTATTATTCTGCTTTCTCCTGAAACGCACATGCTCGTATTCACAAATCAGTTTGCCTCAAGCGTTTAGGACAAGCACAGCCCTGCGCTATCTCAAAGGAGAAACAGTCAAAAACCTAAGATAGTGTATGTAATAAACATGCTCCATTCACTCAGCTGCAATTCGTGGGAAATGTTAAGTGGACTCCAGCCATGTAGCATATTAACTAATTTCTTCAAATTATTGCATTTGAAGTGTGTTTGTACGCACATGCATGTGTGTGGGTGCACCTGCACGTCTATATGCATCTACAACTGTTGGAAATAAATAAAACCACTTTTTAAAGGCAGCCTGAAGTTTCCCTGGCTTACTTTAGAAGAGTTACTGAAAGAAACTAAACTAATGATTAATCATCCCACTTTCTTTTCTTTGCAGTTGAATGATCAACTAAACACCTTGGTTCCTTTATTCTCTCATTTTGGTCATTGAGTACTATTGTCTGGATTTATATTCAAACTTTATGATATGGTGGACAATGGGCTGTGGCATCATTCTGACCCAGAGAGGAAAATAAAGCCAGTGTATGCCACACTTTTCTTGAGACTCTAGAGGAACATTAACTATTCAAGTTTGGATTTCCCTCTGCTGAAAGCAAAGATTGAAACATAATCACCAAGAGGATACAAAGCATGGGATTTCATATACTTTAGGCAATACTTTGTGAGTGTTATTCACATATCTATTTTTTTTAAAGATTTTATTTATTTATTTGACAGACAGAGATCACAAGTAGGCAAGAGAGGCAGGCAGGGAGAGAGAGGAGGAAGCAGACTTTCCTCGGAGCAGAGAGCCCGATGTGGGGCTCGATCCCAGGACTCTGGGATCATGACCTGAGCCGAAAGCAGAGGCTTTAACCCACTGAGCCACCCAGGCGCCCCTCACATATCTAATTTTTAAATAAAATTTTGGCATCAGTGATTTCAATATTTTATTTTCTAGAGAAAAAAATCCAGAGTTAAAATATTCATTTCACCCAGTTGCTTTTTTCTTGCATCAAAACTGAGTAGGCACATAATTCTGTCAGGTCTACTCAAAACTTAAGGGATATACTCTGGAAAAATTTACTCATTCAGTCATTCATTTTTCAAAGGTATTTATTGAGAACACAAGGTGCTGTAACTATTCTTTACTGCTTTACATAAAACCAAATGAATAAGTTAAAAGTAAATAAGACAAAGGATTATATCCTTTGTCTTATGTCATCCACATTATTGCCAAAATAGCTGTAATGATTAAAAGCAAATTCAGTGGGTGTCTGGGTGGCTCAATTGGTTAAGCATCCAACTTTTGATCTTAGCTCAGGTCTGGATCTCAGAGTGGTGAGTTCAAGGACTGCACTGGGCTACACGCTGGGCATGAGCCTACTTAAAAACAAAACAGAACAAATTCTAGGTAACCTGTAAAATTTCAACTATATTTTGTATTGATCAAATCGCTGAATTGCCACTCATTAAGAGGAAAAATAGTAAGAAAAATAACATATTCAGAATTAAACAGTCAGCATTAAGATTAAGAGATTAAGATTAAGAGAGAAGCAAATTTTTCTAATGGGTGGCACTGGACTCAGAATTAACTCCTTTGAGTGGTCAGCCATCTACATTAGTTTCTTGAAGATCTTACTCATTTGTTTAGATTTGAGACAAATTCAAACAAATTGAAAATAATTTTCCTTATTAATGTTTATTTTCCCCCCACAGTCAAACCTGGGGAAAGGAACTATTTTCTCTATATAATTATAAAATTAAAATAACCTTATCTGTCAAAGAGAAAAATATGCTGATTTATGATTTCCTCTCCTGGTGTCAATTTTCATTGAAGTGTGTAATTTTTTATGTTGGTGTTAGCTATCTCAGATACTAGTTTTTCTAACAAATGCTCTGGTTTTCTCATAGGAAATGATGTGTATATGGCTGATTGCTATTTTAGATGGATGATTGAGAAGACACTCTGGATTTTGCTAACACCTCCAATGACATCCACATTGTCAAATCCTAAGGAATTTTCTGCACCCTCATCTCATTCCACCTGTCAACAACACATTTGTGATCACCACAATATCTTCATGTAGCATTCCTGGTTTACTTCCTCCACAGTCTGTCTGCTTCTTTTCTGTCTTGTTAGGTTTTTATTTGTTTGTCTGTTTTATTCCTCTTTATCCTGGAATCTAAATCTAAAATAGGTACACCCAAGGCGTTGGTCTTGTTAATTCTTCTTCTCTCTGTATATTCTCTTGCTAATTGATCTCACCTAGTCCCATAGCTTGAATATCATCTCTATTTGACAATTTCTGAAGGCTTTTATTTTTCCAGTCTAGACCTCTTTAATGAAGTCTAGACTTGTGTATCCAACTATCAAATTGAAATTTCTACTTAAATGTCTAAAAGGCTCAAATTTAATATGTTCAAAAATAAGCTTTTAATTAAAAATGTACCTAATCTTCTCCTGGTTGACTATCTCAAAGGATGGATTTCTATACTACCAATTTATTGGGCTGAAAACCCTGGTATCATCTTGGTATTGTGGTCTGGTGTCATGTCTCTCGCACTTGAGGCTGATCTGTTATTAAACATGCCTTTGAATTATATGCAAACATGGCCACTCTTTATCACTTTCAATCGCTTTCATTTCTCACATGGTTATTATTGGTACTCCCTGACATAGTTTCCCTGAATCCATCCTTGTCCCCCTTTTATCTCTTCTCCCCATCTCAGTTACAATGATGCTAATACAATATGTATGAGATTATACCTCTTCCATCTTAAACCTTCAGCTTACTGTGTTCTTGGCCCTTTATGTGGTGGCTTCCCGCTCTCCTTCTACCTCCTCTTACCAC
Source organism: Mellivora capensis (assembly GCA_004024625.1). NCBI lineage: Eukaryota > Metazoa > Chordata > Mammalia > Carnivora > Mustelidae > Mellivora > Mellivora capensis. The sequence goes on along the minus strand of PISX010003440.1, from coordinate 61,618 downwards.
TCCCTGCCTTCATCATGCTACTCCAGCCACATCATCTTCCTTGTTTGCCCTTAATCACAGTCACCTCAGCCCTGGGAATTACTTCATACTGTGTTTTCTCGAGTTCCCTCATTGTCTCTTCCTCAGTTTCTAGAGATCTCTGCACAAGTATACCCTTAACAAAGAAACCTTTCCTGACCATCCCATACGAAAACAGTATCCCTTATTCTTACCTTCTATCCGATTACTACCACCTAATGGATTTTATAAATGTATTTATCTCTGTTTCCCATCATGAAAATATAAGCTCCATGAGAGTGAGCACTCAGATTTTATTCACTATTGTGGTCCAAGCACCTAAAAGAGTATGCTTAAAAAAGAAAAAAAGCACTAAAAACAAAACAAAACTTATTTATTGAATAAATAAATCAATAAAAGCATGTTCAAATTTAAGACAGACATTATCTGGCTTATTTAATTGCCTCTTAGTCAGATTAGTCTCACTTGGCAGTATTTTTTATTTCCAAAATGTAACTGGGGTGGTATGATAAAGATACCTTAATTTCTGATTGACGGAATAGTGACGTGATACGAGTTTAGCATATTATGGCTTACTATTTGGGGTAGAAGCTTCCTGGGGTGAAAACCCACACTGACAAAACCCCAGAAATGATTAATGTGATTCACCTGTAACTCACAACCAGCAATTTCTCATAGCTCTGGTAAGCAGCTCTGCTGACTCTTAGGAATTATCCTCGTAAGTAATAAATCACAAAAGTAATTAAAATGCCCCTAGAGTTCACTAGACTTCTTATATTCAACCCCACATCCAATTGTCTGAGAGAAATTATTGATTAAGATTCAGGATCAGAAAATAATACAAAGCCATTCTCATGAAGTATGTTGTAAGACATGTTATTTTCATTTTTTTCCTTTGCTTTTTTTAGTTTCCACACTCAAGAATATGACCTTGACATAGAATGACATAGAAGAGTGTTGGACAAAGAATGGGCAGGAAATTATCTATTCCCTTAAGGTGTAAATCCATCCCCTTAAAACTGGAAAATAAAACTTGATCAGAATATTGCACTTATAATTGAGCTCAATGTCACCTTAACCACAAATAAAGCATTGGAAGGGAAGCACATTAATAGGGTTGATGTATTTCATGATGTCAGCTGCAACCAAGTCTGTGTGGCCAGACAATTGGGCCGAATTCTAAAAGAGGAACAATCCTTTTGAGTGCTTACCCTTTATCTGTCTTACTTCTCTTCTGTTCCCTCCCATTCCTCCCCACAGAAACACTGTGTGATTCCAGGAACTGTATGTTTCCCCCATTATTAGGCCAGCTAACTGCTCCTTCCAGAGCACATACTTGCCTTGAAAGGTCGTCTTCTTTGCTACGGGAAAGTTGGGAGGTTTTTAGTTTTTCCTGTGTCTATTTAATTCACTTATGTCCTTTGAGGTTCCTCCTTTCTTTTCTACTAAGAGAAAGAACTGCTTGGGAGTGGAGAGGAGAAAGAAAACCAGGGGAAACAGTCATCATAAGGACAATAGACTCCTGAACGTTAGGCAGAAGGGAAGGCTTTCTCCTAAAACCCGGGTTAGGAGGTTTGTGGGGACCTCAGTTGATGCAGACCTTATATATGCTACTCTTCTTGGTCTCAAATTATTTAAGATGTCATGATGCCTGTAATTACAGTTGCTTTCCCTGCCCTAGAGGAAGTTATGGGGCACAGAACTGTCATCAGTTGCCCTCCCTGTCTCCCACCTATATTCACCCTCCCCACCTTCCCACAGAAGAATGGGGAGGGGAAGACTTGGCACAATCTTTCTTCATTTCAGATTCTCATTATAACATTGTGAAAGGATCACCTGAATAACAAATGATAAAACTGTCTTTGAGATGCCAAAGAAAAGTGCTGTATTTATAGAAAGTACCATGTCATGAAGTTTTTCCCCTACAAAACACTTCACGCTGTCATAAAACACCCAAGATGTTAGTAAAAGTGTTGTTATTTCTGTACACCTCCCCAGAAATATTTTTAGATACTTCAAACCTCCTCTTTTTCTTTTCCTCTCTCTTCTTTTTCTTCCTAGTTTGTCTATTTTTGTTCCCTCCTTTACAATTCTCATTATGAAAACTTTCTCCCCTGTTTGCAGCTTAATAACTAGGTCAATCTGACACGCTCAGGCTTAGAAAAGAAATCAGAGGTCACCAAAAGTAAAGAAAAGAGAAAAAGCAATAGATTAATTTTAGAAGTAAATATTTATTGGGCAGTTATTTATTATTTACAATGGAAAAAATTACTAAAGGGGCTGGAAGCATGGAAGCAAATACTATGGACCTCAGTATATATATTCAGTGTATGTATACCCTGCCTCTCTCTCTCTCTCTTTATACATATATATATATATGTATACATATATATATGTATATATGTACTTAAAAGTAAAAATGGCACAAACAGGCAAATTGAAACAGCTAGGGAGTTTCTCAAGTATATGATTTTTCTCCCCTAAGGAAATTGTCTCGAAAATTTGTCTGCCCACCTTAGATTTGCTCATTTTCTGGCTCTAAAGGAAGTTCACAGCCTGAGTAGGCATGAAGAAAACGACCTCTGGGACTGAACTGCTCATCTAATTGATGTGAACATTGAGCTTTAAGGGGGTACCATGGCTCCAGTACAGGCGCTGGAAGAGGTAATTTGTTAAATGGCTCCCGGTGCTGTGTTAATTTGTCTCACACCGGGAGCTTTTGCTCTCAGAACATAGCATATGATATTCTCCTGGCTCGGAAGGGCTGGGCCTAGGAAAAGTAACCAAGCGTGGTGAATCGGGCCACACAGGACATGATATGGGACAGGAGGAGCAGAAAGAAAATTGTGAGGAGGTTCCTATTCGGTGCTAATTACTCTTATTTGACATTGCCTGTGAGCCAAAGTACACCCATATAACAAGTTGTATTTCAAACTTTAAGCAAGGATTTCTTTTTGTTTGTAAGCCTGAGAGACCCTTTTGAACTTAGATTGAAAAATAATTTAATTAATTTGTCTAACTTATATCCAATACATGATATTAAATATATAACATCATATAAAGTTAAAATAGCAATTCCCTCATTAGAAACAAAAATTACAATTTCCTTTTTAGCATTTTTGAGCATTCTAGTGCCCAAATAGTGGAGCATCTAAGTGTCCAATGTGAAAAAAAAAAAAAGTCCCATGTGAAAAAAAGTGTCCTATGTGAAAACATTTTCAGACTGTTGCTAATTATTGTCAGAATTATTATCTTTATTTTGTAGATGGAGAAACTATGAGTCACATAGCTATTTTTTTTAAGTTAACCTCCATGAAGCACATCATTAGTTTTTGATGTAGTGTTCAATGATGCATTAGTTGCACATAGCTATTTAAGGGACAGATCTGTAAACCTGCATTTGACTCATACTCAGTGCTATTTTCATGGCACATCCCCATTTTTGAAGGAAAAACCTATATTCTCTGTGAACAGTGATATTTAGCAATAACTGTTCAGTTGCAAGAGGGTGATTGTAGCCATTGCCCATGCACGATATTGTGCTGTGCAATTGATATGCAGTGAACTAATACTAACATGTTCCTTCCGGCTCCGTCCTCCTTTATTAACAGGCTCTGTGGCCTTGGAGAAACTACTTTGCTTCTCTGAATCTCAGTTTACTTTTTCATAACAGCAATGAAGGTGTCAGTTCCTGCCATCAAACACTAGCACTTTTGAGAATTCCCCATGAGCTGGGCACTATGCTAGTTGCTAAGATTAATAAGAGAAACAAGGCATCATGCCTCTAAAAGTACTTAAAATCTTATGGAAAGAGTTATATTAGATGAATTCTTAAGTCCCTTCAAGCTTTAAATTTCTAGGGTCTAACTGTGTGCAAGATACCATAATCCTATCATCATCGGTAGGCAAATTTGAGGGAATTTAGAGAAAGTGTGAACAGAGACATTGCCACCATTGCCATCCACGTGAATATCCACCTTGTGTTGGAGTCATTTCTCATTTCTACCTAAGCAGTGATATAAGGGAGAAAGCTCTACACTTGTTGAAGATGAGCTGTGCAGTGAAATTGGAATAAATTAGAGAAAGGAGACCCTTTGGCAGAAGCAACAAGATGACTCAGACTAATACTCTTTTAAGTTTGTTTCCATTATGAATTTATCTGACACTATTTTTCTCTTTCAATGGGGTGGTGTTTGGGGCTCAGAACAACCTTCCCTATAATCTGAAAGCTGGGCACCTGCCACTTGTTTGATTTATTCTCATACAGCCAAATTCCACCAGGTTTTGATGTCCCCGTGGGGACCCAGAATGTGACACTTTGCTGCAGGGACAGCAAAGCACGATGTAAAGTCTGTGGAGCTTTATTTCAAAAAGTTAAGGGGATAAAGCTTGATCTATATATCTGCTTATTTTGTGTGTGTGTGTGTGTGTGTGTGTGTGTGTGTGTGTAAGTGTTCCACTTACTATGCATGATAGAGAAATAAAACCGATGTCTAGTTAAAAAAAACAAGATGAGGGGTGCCTGGTGGCTCAGTGGGTGGCTCAGTGCCTTCTGCTCAGGTCATGATCCCAGAGTCCTTGGATCGAGCCCCGCATCAGGCTCTCTGCTCAGCAGGGAGCCTGCTTCCTCCTCTCTCTCTGCCTGCCTCTCTGCCTACTTATGTCTGTTAAATAAATAAATAAAATCTTAAAAAAAAACAAAACAGGATGAAACAGAACAATAGTATTGATGAAATAGGGGCACACTGCATGATAAGTGCCCAATGACAGGACATTTTGCTTTTACATACCCTGTTTCAATCTTTATTTTTCCAATTTCTTAACAGCAATCTGACAAAACTTTGAATCACACAAACAAACAAACAAACAAACAAACAAACAGAAAATGAGACTAAAAAAAGGAGATTTGAAAATTTTCAACTTTTGAAATTAGGGGATGGATCAATTAATTTAATTTCTAATTAGCCATGGGTCCTGTTTTGGTGGAATTAGAAGGCTGGTATATTCGGTGACTGACCTTGGAGAAGTTTATTGACTATGCTAATAACTTGCATGGCTAAACATTTGCTTAGCTTGAGGATTACTTCTGAAATCAGACAGGTATGGTGACAAGGTCTTGGAAAACATCAACAAATATTTTATATAAACAAGATCTATATGGGAAGAGTAGCACTGAGTTAAGACTTTAAAAGATGTCTTTCTTTTGGGAGCTTATGGAGTCTACTGTGTAAAGATAAGTCCCCAAATGCAATAGGCATTATTAGTTTTTAGGTTACTTTTTGCTGCTCAGAGTTCTACTGTGCTTCTATAAGATAATGCCACAAACTAAAGTATTTAGGGTTGAAGAGCCATGATTTATGATTTACGCAACTTACTTTTGAATGACAAAATATACAGAGAAGGAGGGAGGAAAAGAAGAGACAGAGACAGAGACCAGATGATATTAAGAGGGAGATAGAAAAAGGAAGAAAAAAACTCATATGGGTGAAATGTATACAAGAGTTCTTTGTACTATTCTTGCAACTTTTCTGTATGTTTGAAACTGATACACAATGTGAATAGTCTTTATAAAACATTATCAGTAGTGTAGAATCTTTTCATGTGAATTTGTAACAAGAGTAATTTTCTGGGAAAAAAAAACCCAGAGTACCAAAAGTTGACAATTGCTAGCAATATCAATTATGCACATTCTTTGTTTTCTTCTCTCTATGGTTAATGCTGATCAACAATACCTCTTCCCACCAGAATGTTCTAGAAGAAAAGTTGCACTTTCACTGGCTGTACTGTTACTATTATTCCTGATTCACTGTCATGAAGCACACAGTCAGAAACTTCTCCCTATTCTACAGTCTGTAGTTTACATATAGGATGTGAACTTCATACAACATGCAAACCAGAAAGAAAGACTTGGTGGTTTTAGGTGTGTGTGTGTGTGTGCGCGCGCATGCGTGTGTATGTGTGTGAGAGAAAGTATGTGTGAGCTGCTTTGAGAATTAACCAGGTACTTACTGAATACCAGAAGTGTGCTTAATGTAACTAGGAAAATAATTTTTAATTATATTTCATTTTTATCAACATTAACTAATCACACATGGCTAGTGGCTACCATATTTGGCAGAACAGGACTATGTTATTTTTACAATTATATGATCTTATCTTTTATCATAGTATTGAAAACTGTAGGAAGGCCTCCATTTTATTTCTAACTTTTGTTATTGTATGGACTCCAGCACCACTCATGTTAAGTAAGTAAGGTGAGGGATATTCCTGGAGAGTGAGATCTTAAAGGAATCTCATGAAATTCAAATTATACAAATCCAGAATGACAGAGAAAGAAAAAACAACTTTCTGGCCACTTGTGTACGTGGGATCTTAGGCATACAGAGAGAAAAGCTGTTTCTCCATTGTCACCTGGGTTATATTATCTGCTTTGATAAAGACAGAGTGCTCATATTTATTTATTTATTATTTAACTTTGACCATGTGTTACTTTTCTTTTCTTTAAATTTTATTTTATTTTTTCAGTGTTCCAAGATTCATTGTTTATGCACCACACCCAGTTCTCATGGGTATTAAGGAGGGCACGTATTGCATGGAGTGTTTATATTTAAATTGAATTTGGATCCCTCATTGTTTCTTAAGATACCTTGAAAAGAGATTATTCCTTAATACAGTATTAAAAGACATAAAGAGTTACTGTGTTTGCAAGGCAAGCAATAATAATATAGGTAGACATTTCACATCTCAAGAATAAATCAAGATAAAACAACCAATCTGTGTGTCATGAAATTCTGACTCTGGTCATAGGATACATATTTATCAAAAGTTCTAAATTATTTTTGGGAGATCAATTTTGAGTTTGGGGAGAAAAATGAAACTATAGGTTTAATGAAACAGTAAATTCCTTACATGTATGCTGTCATCTTAAGAATGAGCAAGAGATAAAAACAGTGAGCTTGCTCTGTAACAATTGGTGTCACCATGTCACTATTTACTAATGCATGTGACCAAGTGGGATTCAGGAGAAACCATGAACTCAGATTCTAAGTGCACAGACTTTGACCACAGTGTCAAAAAATAGAGGTTTTATGTAACTGCAAGCCTAAATATAAGTTCTTCTCTGCAATTAATGTGCACATTTAATTGGGGTTAAAATTCAGTGTTTACTGCTTACTGATTTTGCCCCACATGTTCCTGTTTAAATTCCCGAGAAAAACGTTGTGCTGGTTCAAGCTGAGCTTTGCACTGAGCCACACTGTGTCCTTCACTGGACTATGGATGAGCTAAATTCCCGAGCCGGTTCTAAATACATGCACTTACCAGGCAATTAACAAATATTTAACTAATGAATGAGTCAATAAATAGTATTTGAGATGCAGCAGGCACTGAGATTGATTTGCACAATTCACAAATATATTTCATAACTTCTATCTGGAAACTGGAATATCGATTGACTCCATATCAATTGTAAGCTAAGTTGAAAATGGAAATAATACGTTAATAATAAGTATGCAAGTCTGAACCTTACCTAATCCTCAAAGGTCATACCAACGTTTTGGTTGAATGATTAAACTGATATTATAGGTAGGCCCTGACTTGCCTAATTCAATACTATGTTAGTAGAATAAAATGGTTATGTTTTATGATAATTTTTGAAATAAGCTGGCATTTGAATTCAACTTTAGAAGAAATCTGGTTACAATGTTGTATAATTTCTTAAACTGTTACTGATAAGCCTAGATGGCTAGGACTAATTTTGAACAGCTGAAGAGAAGGGAAACAAGAAATATTGTAATGGGCTATTCTTTTAGAGAATCATTTGACTAGTGGAGGCTAGAGTATATTCATTGTGGCCCCGTGCCTCATAGAATTCTTTGTATGATCATCTGATTGGTCTGCATCTATTGTCGTTTTTTGTGCTTTCTGAATCCATCTTTTCATTTGTTTTCACAATCTACCTTACCTCTACCACCATTCCTTCAAAGATCCTGAAACTTTCAGACACTTGTTTTGGAAAGCACACCCACACTTTCCTATTTCATTCCTAGCAACAGCCATCTAAGTAATACATTTTAGAATCAGTTTCATTTTGACTGTATCACTGGGCTCCTGATGTGTGACCATGCAGCTTTGCCTGAAATCCCAATGCATCTGTGAAAAGTCTGTTAGGGAAACTGACTCCACTTTAATGTGGCAGGTGACAGAAAGTAGAAAAAACTTTAAAAACCTGAAGAGGGAACATCTATGAATACACATAGACACACATATTGTAAATACATTCTGTAAAACAAGTACCTAATAAGAAAGCAGTTAACTAACTAATTTGTAAGAATAGTTGGGGATGCACTAAGAGGGTAGTTTAGTTGTCTTTACTAGAGGAAGTCAAAGCTAGTAAGAAATGACTTCTTAACACACCCGCACCTCCATGACTGACCTTATAACTGTATAAGGCATTATATAAATGAGTGATATGTACCCCATTTAACTCAGAGATTGAGAAGATATTTGAGGAATTAATAATCTATCTATAATTTATCTAGTACAGATCCTTGAACCTAGGAAGAGTACCAGTTTTTTAATGCAAGAGGACAATGCCATTGTGAAAGTCAGCCCATTAAATTCATATTTTTAAAACTCATTTTGGAAAATGCATTTTTTCCTTAAATTTAACCATTGATTGATTTATGAGAATAATATGGTAACGGTAGCTTAAAATGAAGTTCCATTAGGTTATGAATGTCTGGAAAATAGAGTATGCATATTTTGAAAACACTATGCCTACAATCTATGAAATTAAAAAAAACTGTTCAAAAGAATTTACTTTACAAATAATCATCAGTTGAAAATTTCCTGTATCTAGAACTTTCTTAATTCAGAGGAATATTCTGAAGCTAATTGTAAAAATGTATTCTGTATCATTAAGGAGAAAAAAATCAACATTTAGTATGGTAACATACACAGTAATGCACTATTTACTCAGTAAATAAATGAATAAGTTATTCAATTTTTCAACAAGTTAGCTAAACAAATACTTATTAACTGCCTACAGTTTGGCCAGAGATGTGTTAGTTTCTTTAAGTGAATATAAATGAATTACGTGAAATCTCTTTTCTTAGATAAATTTTAAATATTGGGTGGGGCTATCATACACAGAAAAAAATCAATTTTACATGAAAAAAGAAAATAATCACTGGAGTGAAGATTAAAGTGCTAAATTAGCCATTTACTGATATCAAAATATAGAGTATATGAAGCAATGACTGTAAGTCATTACTAAATGGAAAGATCAACATGAAACATAAATACCAACTTGAATATTTGTTTCTTAGAAAGGGTCACATCCTACTTTAACTGTCTTTGTTTCTAATGTTGTAATTGTCATACTTCTGGCTTCTATAAATTACAAAAGTAGAAATGTAATACCTTGGAATTTCTAACTGGAATATGAAAACGTTACTGATTTTTAAAAAGGGTTTCTAGTCTATCAAGTTTTGACATCATTCCCTGGGAAAATTACAAACTTTAAAATACTCAAACTGTTTACTTGCAGAGCTGAAGTGAGATTTTTTCCTCCTGTCATGGCCAACCTGATATTTAAAGTAGGAAAAAGCATTGCAGTAGTGACACTGTAATGTATGTTTTAGAAATCAACTAATACAGAGCAGATGAAAGCTATATCTTTTTTTCTGATGCTACATGTATTAAGATCACTTTACTTTGTATTCAAACATGATTCTTAATGGTCTGGCAATGGGTTATGTTTGCATTCTCCAAATTAGCATCATTGCATTCAGCCACACAACTTCATATCTTACCAACATTATTGCAAATAACATCTTTCTACCATGGGTGCTTTTATGTTACAAATGTTGATATAGGATGTGCATATTTTTGTATAATACAAATATGCAGTGGAAAGAAAAGTACCTTGAAAAATAGATTTACCACTTTATAATCTTAAATATGCTAAGCTCTGGTTTCCCAATTCTCTTTAATTACAATATTTACTAAATAATGAGGTTACGAAGAAAACATGCATTTGCTTTTGGCTTCACTATTACCATCTAATGAAAGTAAAAGTATTCATTGACAGAAAATGAATAACCACTACTATTTATTCATTTCTCAAGAAACATTTACTAAGTGCCTTTACAACTAAATCAAGAGCCCATCTATGGTTCCCTGTATGAGTATTCTTAGACAGATGGCATTGGCTACCACAGGTGGTTGGCTAACAAGCTTGCTTAGAAAAATTGACACCACAATGTCAAGATTATTGTTACAATATGTTTAGGGATCAGTTAACATCAGTCTCTCCAGTTCTTTATCCCTAGCTATCATCCCACAAACATAAGTTTTAGGTGAAAAGAAATCAGGGGAAAATATTACTAATGGCTCCACAAAACCCTAGCATCCCTGCAGAAACTATGGCAGAGCACCAGCATTCCGAGATTCACAGTTACTACAAATATTTTAAAAGGTTAAAGCTGAGGGGTGCCTGGCTGGCTCAGGTGATAGAGCATGTGACTCTTGATGCTGGGGTTGTGAATTCAAGCCTTCCACTGAGGGTAGAGTTTACTTAAAAAAAAAAAATCCTGTCGAATTATGAAAGGTTGAAGCTGCTAGAGAAAAATGAACAAATTAAGAAAATGGTGTAGCTTATAATGCTGTATATTAATTATACTTCAATTAAAAATAAAAATAAATCAAATACATATTGAATTAATAATGAATCTAAGGAATGGTGTAGATGAAGTAGCAATTTTTGCAATACAGCCTTGGGTAAAAGAATCAAAGTTAAGCATAAAACACACAGATGAAAAAAAAATCCATGCTATTAAGAGTAGTAGGTGGGGGAGGGTGCAGGAAGGGAATGGCACTGAGATTGTACTAGAAGGGACAGTTGAGCAGAGTTGGACATTTTTATTTCAGGTCATGGTCTGTGATCACCACAGGTGAAACTCAGATATCTGACCATGAACAAGGAAAAGGATGGCAGCACTCAACCGCTTGAAATCAAGAGTGATCACAGGCAGCATGGAAGGGCAAAGATTCCTTGTGTTTCTACCTTAACTATCTAAATTACATCTTATTGTCAATTTAAAAAAAAAACTGTCCTATATCAACTCCATTCTGTCTTTCTGTTTCAGTTAGAATCCATATGGTTGTGAGCAAAAAAATTTCTAATAAGCTAAGCTTTCCTCATGTTCAGGCAGATAAGCACCTGATGTAGAAAATATGGCTCAAAAGGAAAGTGAGCATTTTTCTATGTCAAAGGGTGACAGAATTAAAGATTTCTAAATAGAGTAGGCCAAAACATTAAATTGTTCAGAGGAAGGATGTTTATGGAAATAAAATCAACAGATGTTTGTTTGTGACAGAACATCAAGACTATTTAATAAGCTCATTGTTTTTCCACTTAACAACTAAATCAACTGGCCATTGAGTTTAGACAGGTAATATATTTGATTCATCTTTCTGCTGAGAAACACCTACCACAATGATTAATATAAAGTAAGTATGAAATAATTATATGCTTGTTGAAGAAGAATCAGTTCTTTGAACAAATCCATTAACGTATGGTTCTGAGCTTGTGAAAAGAGATCCCAAAATATAAAGTTTTAATCCCAAAATATAAAGTTTTTTAAAACTTTATATTTTGGGAGTCCATGGTCTCTCATGGTTCATCTCCCCCTCAATTTCCCTCAACTCCCTTCTCCTCTCCATCTCCCCATGTCCTCCGTGTTATTTGTTAAGCTCCGCAAATAAGTGAAACCATATAATAGTTGACTCTCTCTGCTTGACTTATTTCACTCAGCATAATCTCTTCCAGTCCCGTCCATGTTGCTACAAAAGTCGGGTATTCATCCTTTCTGATGGAGGCATAATACTCCATAGTGTATATGGACCACATGGACTCTGAAAAATAACCTGAGGGTTTTGAAGGGGCGGGGGGTGGGAGGTTGGGGGAGCCTGGTGGTGGGTATTGTGGAGGGCACGCATTGCATGGAGCACTGGGTGTGGTGTAAAAACTATGAATTCTGTTACGCTGAAAAGAAATAAAAAAAAATAAAAAAATTAAAAAAAAATTACTTCGTGTCCTTGCTTTTAAATGGAAATAATTTTCCACTTCCTAGTTAAATGACTACCCCTCAAGAGCTTGTAGCCTCAAAAGGAATGCCAAATGCAGATTGCTCCAGAGGATCACAATGTCAGATGTCATCTGTAGGTAATTTTCATTGACTCTGTGCACACTGGCTTGCCTGTTGGCAATGAGTGTACGTACATAGGTGTGCAGGGGAGAGGGACACAGAGATTATTTATGAGGAGGTTTTCTGAGTTTAAAACGACAATGACAGGGGCGCCTGGGTGGCTCAGTGGGTTAAGGCCTCTGCCTTCGGCTCAAGTCATGATCCTGGGGTCCTGGTGTTGAGCCCCACATCAGACTCTCTGCTCAGCAGGGAGCCTGCTTCCCTTCCTCTCCCTCTGCCTGCTTGTGATCTCTTTCAAATAAATAAATTTAAAAATCTTAAAAAAAGAAAAGAAAAGAAAAAGACTGACAGAATCTTGATTAAAACGGTATGTCTGAGATTGTACAGTGAACGCTGAATCTGGTTAACAGAAGCAATTAGGCTTTTCCAATGTCTGAAACAAAACAAAGAAATGAACAGTCAAAAGTACAGAATTTGTTGCTGACATTGGAAATCAGATTTCATCTCCACGGTTGGCCTGAGACTAGTCACCACTGTTAGCTTTAAAAAGGCATACATTCCCTGAAACTTCTGTTTCTGTCATCCTCCTGGCCTCTAGACATTTCAGTTTGTAACTCTTGATATTAGTTTTGGGAAAGACCCTAACAAATATTATTAAAGGGATGATTTATGTGCACTTAGAAATGAAATCAGTGATCACTATTAAGTGCAAGTCATGGCGGACTAAACTAATTTCATCTGATGATGGAGAAGCTAGTCTGAAGGATCAGACATAATCATTCAGCCAACAACATTTGCTTATTTTGGTCTATATTCCATCAGTGTGTTTTGGTGGCATGCATAGATAATCACATTTTTAATAAGGAAATGTTCTCTTACTTTTAGCTCAAGAAATGGATTTGTGGAATTTTATTATATTTTTATGATATGTGTTATTGTTTTTCTTTGCCAGTCACATAAAAAGTGGTTGCCTTGCTTAGTATGAATGATACTCATTGTGACAAATAGCTTATTGAATGGCTTTTCTCCATTTTATACACTTTCAGAGATTGAATTTTTGCAGTTTCTCATCCTTTTCCATGTTATTTTATGAAGGGAACTGGACTTATACAATCAATATTTATTTTTATATTCAGAGATATTGTGTATTTGTCCTAATAGCTAATTTTTCCTACCACTGATTTGTTGTTAATGGCATATTACCAAAGATATTAAACTAAGAGCTGAACATTAAGCATTTTTCCTTCATTAATGAACCTAATAAGTATAATGTAGTTGTATCATTGCTTAGTCTAATTACATTCATAATGCATTCTTTTGTAAGTGAAGCTTATAACAATTTATAGGCTCAGCTGTTATGGGCAACTTCTATATCAGGTTTCGTACAAACATGATTTACCCATTTTCTTAAATGTCATACTTCAAGTGGCATCAATAAAATAATCATTAAACTGTGATGTTCTTGAGATTGTGCTAGAAGTTATCAAAGCATTGTTACTTCTTTATAATGTCATAATTTTCATGGTTCATAAAAAGGACATAAATTATCAACAATTTTTATATTGAATTTTAGCTGCTTTTTGTAGCAAATTGAATTCAAGGAAATGCAGAGATACTTTGTTGCCATACCTTTATATTTCAATTGTCATTCTTATAATAAGCATCCCTGATTTTATAATTCACATTAAAATAATGTATTTCCATTTTCTGGGGGAAAAGGGAAGACAGAAATATTATTTGATTGTTTCCAGGAGAGAGAAAGAAAACCATGGATAAAGAGTACTTCATGGGATGTCTGGGTGGCTCAGTTGGTTAAGCCACTGACTTCTGCTCAGGTCATGATCCCAGGGTCCTGGGATCAAGTCCTGCATCAGGCTCCTTGCTCAGTGGGGAGCCTGTTTCTCTCTCTGCCTCTGCTTGCCACTCTGACTGCTTGTTCTCTCTCTCTGACAAATAAATAAATAAATAAATAAATAAAATCTTAAAAAAAAAGAGTACTTCAATGAGCTTAAAGAAACAGAGGTGAGTGGGTTTTTAAATTTGAAAGTAGGAAGTATAAAACACTTATGGATGTGGAGAGATAAATGAGAAAGGAATTGAAGATGAATTCAAGAACTTGAACCTGGGCAATCAAGAGTCTGTACTATTTCAAGTTTATATCTTTGTGTACGGTGTAAGAGCATGGTCGAGTTTCATTCTCCTACATATAGCTGTCCAATATTCCCAGCACCATTTATTGAAGAGACTTTTTTTCACTGTATATTTTTTCCTGCTTTGTCAAAGATTATTTGACCTAGAGTTGAGGGTCCATATCTGGGCTCTCTACTCTGTTCCACTGGTCTATGTGTCTGTTTTTATGCCAGTACCATGCTGTCTTGGTGATCGCAGCTTTGTAGTAAAGCTTGAAATCAGGTAATGTGATGCCCCTAGTTTTGTTTTTCTTTTTCAACATTTCCTTAGCAATTCGGGGTCTCTTCTGATTCCATACAAATTTTAGGATTATTTGCTCCAGCTCTTTGAAAAATACCGGTGGAATTTTGATCGGAATGGAATTAAAAGTATAGATTGCTCTAGGCAGTATAGACATTTTAACAATGTTTATTCTTCTGATCCAAGAGCATGGAATGGTCTTCCATTTTTTGTGTTTTTTTTTCAATTTCTTTCATGAGTGTTCTGTAGTTCCTTGAGTACAGATCCTTTACCTCTTTGGTTAGGTTTATTCCCAGGTATCTTATAGTTCTTGGTGCTATAGTAAAGGGAATCTATTCTCTAATTTCCCTTTCTGTAATTTCATTGTTAGTGTATAAGAAGCCACTGATTTCTGTACATTGACTTTGTATCCTGCCACGTTACTGAATTGCTGTATGAGTTCTAGTAGTTTGGGGGTGGAGTCTTTTGAGTTTTCCATATAAAGTATCATGTCATCTGTGAAGAGAGAGAGTTTGACTTCTTCCTTGCCAATTTGGATACCTTTTATTTCTCTTTGTTGTCTGCTTGCTGTTGCTAGGACTTCTAATACTATGTTGAACAAGAGTGGTGAGAGTGGGTATCCTTGTAGTGTTCCTGATATCAAGGGGAAGGCTGTGAGCTTTTTCCCATTGAGGATGATATTTGCTGTGGGTTTTTCATAGATAGACTTTATGAAGTTCAGGAATGTTCCCTCTATCCCTATACTTTGAAGCGTTTTAACCAGGAACGGATGTTGGATTTTGTCAAATGCTTTTTCTGCATCAATTGAGAGGCCCATGTGGTTCTTCCCTCTTCTCTTATTGATTTGTTCTAAAGACCTCACCGTGAGACAGGAATCCATCAGAATCCTAGAGGAGAACATAGGTAGTAAACTCTTCGATATCAACCACAGCAACTTCTTTCAAGATATGTCTCCAAAGGCAATGGAAACAAAAGCGAAAATGAACTTTTGGGACTTCTTCAAGATCAAAAGCTTCTGCACAGCAAAGGAAACAGTCAACAAAACAAAGAGGCAACCCACAAAATGGGAGAAGATATTCACAAATGACAGTACAGACAAAAGGTTGATATCCAGGATCTATAAAGAACTTCTTAAACTCAACACACACAAAACAGATAATCATGTCAAAAAATGGGCAGAAGACATGAACAGACACTTCTCCAATGAAGACATACAAATGGCTATCAGACACATGAAAAAATGTTCATCATCACTAGCCATCAGGGA